>NKCI01000038.1:0-272339 GCA_003946985.1 Fusarium duplospermum | reverse complement strand
GATTGGAAAAAGCCAGTGCCGGGTGCGCAAACAGTGGGATCGGACTGTCGGACCTTGACCTTCATGGTCTTGACGGGCTCATAGGTACCGGGCTTGTAGTCGGGGCACCAAGCGACGCCGCAAGCTTCGGCCTTGCAGCAGCCGCGGAAGCCGTTGTTGGCGCAGACCTGGAGACGGCCCAGGCCGGGAGGGCAGACATCACCGGGAGGGAAAGCGCCGGGGTTCTTGATCTCGGGGGGTGGGGGCCTCGGCGATGACGGTGGTGGTGGTGGTGGGGTCCTCGGCGGTAGCACCAACGGGCTCACAGGTCTTGAGCTTGAAGTCGGGACACCAAGGAATGGCGCAGGGGTCGACACTGCAGTAACCCCGGAAGTTGTTGTTGCCACAGACGTAGTAAGATCCAGTGCCAGGGCACTCGGCTCTCTTCTCAACGGTAGGACCAGCAGAGGCAAGGCCAGCAATGGCAAAAAGGGTGACGAAGACGGACTGCATTTTGATGTTGGATATGTTTTTGTCGATGGTATGAGGAGCGAGAGAAGAAGAAGAATTGTTAATTATCAAACAACGGGAGATGTGGTTGATAAAGTGAGAGTCGTAAGGAAATAGAGAAAAGACTCTACAAAGGAAATAAGGGAAAAAAAGAGAAAAAAAGGAAATTGGTTTTTTGTGGCTTTGGAATTGATGCTGTTGTGATGATGAGAAGGAAAGGTCCGAATATCATGGAGGGACGGCATCTTCTTATACATCTCGATCTCTCACCCATCTCAACAAGACAACCTCTATCCTCAAGTCGAGAGCCACGATGCCTCCGCCCGCCTGCTAACGGAGGAGGCTATGGCTTTCCCGGTGGTAGTGCAAAAACGCCTAGGATGCCGCTTACATGTCAGCCGTCAACGCCAATCCACTAAGAATAGTGTCCGCACCGCCTCCACAGCACAAGAGCTCTCTCTAGCTCCAAGCTTTAAGCTTAAGGCTAAGCCAGGAAGCAAACAAAGCTGCGCCCTCTTAGCCCTACGGCGTTGAGACTAGTCCTCGGGGAAGCATCGTGCCGGATCTTTTGGGAATCTGGACCTTTCCTGTGGCTTTTTTACTGTCCAATTCTACACAAGATGGATGAAGCTGGGCTGGGATGGAAAGCTTCGAGTGTGCTCGGCAGGTCGGGACCGGGATATCCCAGAGTTTGGACAAAAACCTGGACGTGAGCAAAGGATTACATGTGCATTCTCACTAAGCTCACAGTCCATCATAATCACAGAGACCCAGTATATGCCAACGGGTTCCGAATTGTCAATTTTCATTCATCTTCGGACAGGAATTCAAAGGGTGAGATAACCGCAGTCTACATGGAAGAGCCGAGTCAGATGCCGCCTCAATCCAACAAAGACATTCTCATTACTAAAACTGCACGAATAATATTCCTCAAAAGCTTCGGCATTCCCATCCCCTGCATCTACTAGTCTTGAGCTACACCTCAAAAGTGGCGGAGCTGAAAAATCTCGATTGGACTGCGCACACATCATGGGGGCACAGCATGACGCCCCGGTTCATCGCCGAACAGATCGGGCTGTCGGCCCATAACCACCATTTTAGGAAAGCATCTCCTCTTTTCCCCGCTTTGCAGGTGCTTTGCGAGGAAGATTGCGGTCAGCGGGGACTACAAGATCAACGCCATGGCTGTTCGTATGACAGGGTAGTCTCAACTCAGCCGGGCTACTGAGATTGTCTCAGTAAGCGGATGCTTTGCTTATGGATCGCATTATTCTCCGATTGGTATCATATGCCGATGTTTTTGATCACTAGGTAGACGGACTGACGGAGAATCTTGGGTGAAATTGTAGACTTCTTTTCGTCCAGTCCTTTAGTCGGATTACCTCGCTCCGTGCCTCCTCGGGGTGAAGAACTGGATTTTTCAGTCCAATAACCTTGCTGATCTCAGGTATCGACTATTTTTATGATTACGTCGGCAATTGCATAACTTCTGGTCATAAATGGTGCGACGCTGCGATTTCTGAAGGATGAGGCTGAATGAGTTGACACGCGTCAGTGTGTAAGACGACAAATACACGGCATGTCATAGCCTGCAATGTTGATCTTGGTGATTTGGTGTTCGATAATAGATATGAATTATCATTGTCGATCGAAAAAGTTCCCTGTCTTAAAATAGCTGTTTGCATCAAGTCCTACTGTCCACACTGCTTGCTCCTCTTGACAGGGATGCGTGGCTTATGACGGTGGGTTGGACTTGGGCTACAAACGATTCATGTAGGCTGATGCAGCGAGGTCGCCGTCTACGTTTCATGAAGTCAATGTATACAAGATACAGACACGAAACGGGATTGCCTTCCCAATCGGAGTAATGCAATCTCCCCTCTTCAACCTCAAGCATCCTTATTACATCAACTAAGGCTCTTGGAGCAACCTGGTGGGCCACAAGATTAGCCATGACATCGATAATACTGGTCGTAACTACGACGAGTCGGGACGGTTGGAAGTATAGTGGGACAATAAGACGCTTGCCAGCTTCGAGCCGCTTGCCCGAGCTGTTTCATTCATCAGGGCAAAAAGTATCAGATCATCGACTAGAAGAGAAGCCTTAGGAACATCAGCGGCTCGAACACGGAAGACGAGGGTATTGCTGATGCTGGAGATGTAACTCGATTCCCCATCTGGCTCCCAAATGAAGTAACGGGCTAACAAAATTCTGCTATCAGATTAATACGTCGTTCGAAGCGTAGAAAAAGCGCGATACCGCCAATCCCAACCCGCTACTTCCAGAACTCGAGCATTTCAGCAAGGAGCAGCTGTTCTACGTCTCATTAGGTCTCCTATACTGCAGCAAGAAGCGGCCTAAGATCATGAAGCAGAATCTTTACGACTCCCATCCCCCTAACGGAGGGCGCATCTTGAATACCACGGCTAACTCGCGGGGATTTCTTGAGGCATTCAACTGCCCAAAGAAAGAACCAGTTTGAGAGCTATGGTAAGAGGCAGCTACCTATACCTGATCCTGCGTCTCGTAGAGTTCATTCAAATTTAACAACTCCCTAGCAGACTTGAAAAAAAAAAGCCCTTAGCAGCAAATTATGAGAAAATAACCGAAGCAGCTGGTTCCCGAGATGTCCTGTTTGTTCCATCCCCAGAATCGGGGTATTTTGTAAGACGTCCGACGTGTGGTGTCAAGACACACGCAAGCAAGGATCCATACCTCCTTGATGGGGTGGGATGGATGGGACCCTGTCCAAGCAGTCCTGCAAGATACCTAAACAAGGCCTGCGGGGTGACGCTACTGTTTACGGCGTTGCAAAAGGCACATCGGCCGAGGAGTACTGGCGTGTGGTCCCCATCATTGAAGGCATCATAGCTGACGACGGTCACTTTGAGATGGCCGTCAACATCCCCAACGACAATTTCATTCCGTACCTGCCTAGGAACCAGCCTGTCGAGGTCCCAGCCACCATCGATCGGGATGGCGTACACGGCATTAGGTTTGACCACTACCCCAAGGGGTTTGCAGGACTACTCAGGCTGCAAGTTGGTATCAACGACCTTACCACCGAAGCCGTCTTAAAAAAGTCCAAAAAGATTGCAGTACAGGCCCTCCTAGTTGACCCTATTGTTGACGACGTGTTTGCAGCCGAGGAGATGCTGGACACGATGGTTTCGTTGCAAGAAATATGGCTTGGGTATCTTGAATAGAAAGCCGAGGTTGCATTCGTCTTGGCCATCCCTGCAAAGTGCTTCTTGGCGGAATATATAGCTTTAATCGGTTAGCGTCAACCATCCCATTGGTGCCCGAGGGTTGTTGTATAACAACTTCGCTCCCACTGGTCTCGATATCCTTGAACCTTAGCAACGGTGGCTGTTGCGAACCAAGTACTGTCCCTGTCTAATGAGCCGGTCTCTGATGACAATGAAAGACTCGTCCCACTAAGCATTCGACCTCCACTTCACCGCATTGATCTTGTCCACATCATTACAGCATCCCAGGGCTTACTGGGTACATCATGTCGGTACTTTTGCGTATGCCCATTGTTAGTGCGGTGCGAGTTTCAAAGGTCATGAGATTAATACTGACTCGCCTCATGAACTTTGAGGCCAAGACACGAGATGAATACGACCCGGAGCTAACAGGATCAGCCTTTCAGGCTTCGATTGGCTCAAGGGTCCATGGGTTTCAAAGAGAATATGCCATGTTTTCTTTCCCCGCTCCTCGTGAAGCTCATGACGGGCCTGGCCGTCAAGCTGGGGCACTATATTATAATACATGGAGAGATGGCTCCTGATACGCTTCAATGAATCGACAACCCAATACCCCTTAACCTTTCATTTTATGCAGATAGGTGTGAGTCTTCGACTGCCTATAGCCTGCAGGCAGCAGGAAGGCTAAAAAAGGGGCCACTGTGTTAGTATTGGGATATAATGCTATGATGTTTTAGAAAGGTTCTTTATTATAGTTGAAGCCGTGATAACCGACCTAGAATATCTAGGATTCCCTCCATTCATTTCTTATAAATAAAACTCCTAGAAGAGCAATTCTTTAGAAAACTAATGATGGAAAAGGCATATGTCTTGGACCCTGGCTAGCGCAACTTGTGATCAAAATCAGTGTCAGCCTTTGTAATTTCAACCGGACGCATAGATACATGGATAGAACCCTCCAACTACCAATTTGGACTTTGGGTCCCGTATCTTATTGTGCGTGGTCATATCTTACGTCCATTCACGTCAAACCTTACTCACGCGGAGGGAAATTGAGCCTTGACGGAAGGGCGTGCCAAGCCCAGGACATGTCGATATGACTTTGTTAGCCAAATTTCCTCTTCATTAACAATGAATTACGGATGATACTGTCAGCATCGAGCGTTGTGTCAAGTGGCTGTTATGTTCGAGATATAACTTGGTAGAAATCCACTGCCTCAAAGGCAAGGCAAGGCATCACATCGCAATCACTTCAAACTCCGACTCAAGATTATCACCGGGTTCTTGTACCATTTAAAAGTCACTTTAAAATGTTCTTCTCCCGGGTTTTTCTTGGAGCTGCCGCGTTGTATGGCGTCGTCGACCATGTGGTAGCTATTCCATCTCCATTCTCCTCCTACACGACCAAGCCGAACACTCTACGAGTTGAAAACTTTCTCAATGAAGGTGTTGGCTTCAACGTGGTCTCCTCCTTGATCATTGTATCGCAGTCTGCTGTTCTCGTCGACGTCCCCATCGACATTCCTCACGCCGAGGTACTGGCCGACTGGATTCGAAAGAAGACCAACCAACCTCTTGTCGCAGTCTTTACGACTCATCACCACCCTGATCATAACCTTGGCACCCGTACGATCCTTGATCAGTTCCAGGAAGCTCAGTTCTTTGCGAGTGAGAACGTGATGAAGCATCTTGTCGAGGAAACGCCTGCGATGGTACGTCTACAGCCCGCGAGAAGGGAAAGATACTAATTAGTTTCTTATCCAGTCGGAGCGGATGAGGTTGGCCTTTGGCCGCGAAAACATCACAAGCGACCCAGCACTGCCCTTGGTCTACCCCAACACCTTCTTCACTCTCAAGGGCCATGAGAAGGAACCAGTCCAAATATTTGAAAATATGGTTGGAGATACTGTCGACGTAAACATGTTTTGGATACCATCCCAGGGGGTCCTAATTGCCGGCGATACCGTCTACCATCGGGCGATGCATCTTTGGCTAGCGGACGTGGACACCTCGGCACTTTCCAGCACCTGGCTCAAGACTCTCGACTTCATCGCCTCCCTGAAACCCTCCAAGGTCATCCCTGGCCATGCTGCTAGCTTGGATTTCAACGTGGCCCTTGATCTCAAGCATTGCCGCCAGTATATCCGGTTTTTCCAGGACAAGACTTTCTCCCGCGGCCCATATTTCTTCACATCCTCCCAGATCGCGCAGATGCTGGGTGGTGCCTTTCCCAGGCGGCTTGAAGGCCCTGGAGATTGGGCTTCTGAGATGTTCTTGAACAACACGGGAGGCAAGTTCGGTCGTGACTCAGATCGACTTCCCGATATTCTGGACATGAAGCAGTTCAACAACATCACCTACCTTCAGAACTGGAATCTTTGAGTCGAGGTGTATCATGAAGGGGGTTGTATGCTGGGGGAATCACTAGCAGAGGCATGGACTGGAGTTGTGTATACGAGGAACAAGGCATAAACCTGTACGCTAGATACACGAGATTAGTTAATGGGATATTAGACTGTTTCTGCGCCTTTGGTGGCCGCTGGACAGCAATGATCGCCTGTGGGAGGAACTCAAGACACAACGCGATGCGAGGCTCGGGTCCGCATTGCCCAGATTTGCCCAGACTCAGTAGCGGATGGGCGACGTCCACGCAGATTTTGATTCTCCGCCTGGGGCTTACAACTGCCACTCCGGGTAAGGCTAAGTGTCTGGTCCAGACTCGGATCCTCTTGGTCGAGGAGGGGTCTCCTTGTCCAGAGAGGCGAATGTTGATACAAAGGGGGGCCGTCTCTGGATGGGGCAACACTTGCCTCCCATCACCAGTTTGGGGCAGTCGACTCTGCTGGAGTTGTGAGATAGGGAGAAGTGGGATGGTAACTACGCATTAAAGGATAATGGTCATATGGCGCGCTGTGGTCTAGTTGTGTTATTATCTGATTTGTGTCCGCCCCTTGGCTAGCCAAGTTGGGCACTGGACAAGGCAGCTAGATCACCCAATCTACTACTGTTGGACCTCCAGGAGAAAGTCCGGAAACCCTCAGCAGCCATGCGTCATTTCAGGGGGCGCGGGAACTACGCGGAAAGCCGGGTGTTCGCTTCTGGCGGTGCTCAATGCCCGCGGAAAGCCGGATGCTGTTTCTTGGAGGATGGCTCCCAGCCGCCAAGGACATTGATATTTGACTGAGATGGCGCAACAAGGATGACCCCCTGGCTGAATTCCTGGCACCTTTCGAGACCAAGGGTCCTTTGCTAGGGAAATCGCCATCATTTTCGACGGAACGGATGCCACAGCCTCGTCTCTTGGGAAGAACGTGGACATTGAGCGCGCCGAAATTGAGCATAAGAGCTAGAGGATTGGCAACTAATACGTTTTAAGGATGTGTTACTTTCGCTTTCTTGAGAGGTATGATGATCGTGTAGGGATCTCAAGGGATAAATCGGTCGTGCTGGGGTTGGCAGAGGGGATGCTGATGTTGTCTTGAACCGAGACTCAGTCCCCTTCTTGAGTGGGCAGCTCGGCCACGCTTGGCCGTCTGGCGGTTATCCTAATTGTGACACGAGGCCAGTTATAAAGGATTCCGGATCGTCGTCCTGGAAAGGTTTTGACTGAAAATTCAGATCCTGGAGGTATTTCATTTGTTGTAACTTCAGTCTGCTTATTCACATCAACGTTTATTTCTTTGCAAGGGTGAATGGCTGAGGTCATGCAAAGCGTTTCTGAAGAACCCGAGCTTCAATGTTGATGTTGAACCTAGCATCGTGGAGTTTTATTACTCTACAGTTCTTACTGATAAAAGAGCAAATTCGTGGAATTATACAGTTGAAGTAAAATGGGTATTTAATTATAAAAAGAGGCCGTAGAGGGAGACATGTCCCCGTTACGATACTCTTGGTCAGCTTTCACTATGAGTGCTGCAAACGACTTCTAAAAAGCTTCTTAAATCGACCTTTCACCGCCCCCCACGCGGTCTTTGGCTTACTCCCTCGCTTCAGGTCTTTGTTCAGAGCCTTGTCAGGATCGCATACTCCAAGGTTATCATCAGCTTCTCCGACAGTATTGTCCCCCGGGCTGGCAACAAGGGTCGAATCGTGATCAGCGCTCGAATTCTCCTCAACCCTTGTGCTGAGTTCCGTAGCCGGGTCAGTTATATCGGTTGAACTGCTTGTGTTCCTTGACTCCGTGTCCACTCCCTCGCTGCTGTCGGTACGTGAGAGACCGTCTAAGCGATTAACTCCAACCTTGAACTGCTCCCTCTCTCCATGTGCATCCACCACCTCTTCACTCTCAATCCCGTGCGTCTTGCGCCAAGCTTTTCGTTCAGCAGCTGCACGACGCTCAAGTTTCACCACGACATCATCCGGATCATAAAGATGATGGCGTGCCCGTCGTTGAGACGAGGAATCTCGATGCCGGATGGCTCCAGACCGTTGAAGTCCATTCGAAACCGGTGACCGGTATGAATTTCTCGGATCGGATAACCCCGACGGTTCTAGCTCAGGGGGTGACATTCGCTGGTCTTTTGCTTTGACTTGATCCTTGGCTTGTAGCCAGATGACTAGATTGAGCCCCGAAGGCCCTGGCGGGGCGTCGACGTCGATAAAGGATTCCTGGTGTTTAGAAAAGGCGTCGGTTGCCGTAAGCACATCCTCGCCCAAGATCGCATCATAGACACATCCATAAAGAATATGGAATAGGACTGTTATGCCTTCTTCCAAAGACCCGTCACCCAGTGGCGTCTGGAGTTTCCACGTCACAGCTAGAGAGCCCATTGTTTTCTCGACTGCTCCATTCGCAAACTGCAGGAGGCGAACGTCGGCCCAGTCGGTCTTGTCTCGCCAGCCCTGCCGCATCGCATACTCCATAGATACCAGATTTGGCTCCGAGCCAGAGTCTGGTAGGGCCTCGACCAATTCGCCGTTCATTGTTCCCAGTAGGCGTTGGTTGACGGGACCCAGGTTGTTCACGTAGAGCACCGACAACGCACGTAATGGACGCGGGATTCGGCTCAAGCGCCTCTTATTCTGCGCCATGGTCGCGGAGGCGCGAAGAAACTCATTGCCAAGCACAAGATCGTAGATGAAATCTTCGAGGACGAGAAATATGATGTCCCAGGATAACTCGGGGTCGGTAGAAAACTGCCAGGTAGCACGCAGCCTGCCAATAGTTCGTAATAACTTTCCATTCGCCATTCGTAGCTCCTCATCCGGGGATTCTGGCATCAGTCGTTCGAATCCAAGTTGTTTGGCATAGGAGTAGGAGACGATATTGCAAGAGGCTCCAGTGTCGGGTATGGCGTTGACATCTTGCCCATTGATATACCCTCGCGCCACAAGAATACCCTTAGGTCGAGCACTTCCTAGCTTTAATGTGTTTGAATTATTAGGTGATTCTTTCTTCAAGTTAGCCTCAGATCAATTCAGTTTGCACAAGCCCAACACATACTTGTCTTCCATGTTCGGTCCAGCCCCCATAATCTGATTAGATCGTACTTTTCTCTAGCCTCAGGATCTCGGAGTGTTTCGTAGGCATCTTGAATCGATTGAAACTTCCTCTGTGCAGTAAATTTACCCTCCTTTCCAGGGAATCTATCGGGGTGGTGCTGCAAAACGAGGTCTCGATGCGCCAGCCGTATTTCCTCCAGAGTCGCGTCATTAGACACGCCGAGGGTTCTGTAAGGGTCTGTGAAGGGCCGCCGGGTTGACATGTTGGCTACACTAATCCACTGTAAGGCCCAAATAGTCGGTGATGCAAAGATTAACCTGGGTAGGAATTTCTTCTGGTGTCACAGAATCACCATAATGCAAGGTCCAGAGAATGTCGACTGAGAAAAAATGCGGTCGAAAGTTGACCGAGGCCTTGCGATCACCAAAAAATCAAGTCTTAGGGGTTTAATTGAAGAGTCAGAGTCAGCCTAGCTAATGCACTCTCCTTGGCGACCGCCTTATTTTACTGCCTCGGACAGTTGTAATGAGTGGTAATTGGTTGATGTGAGAGTCATAAATGTGGCAGTGCCTGCATGAGGTTTGAAAAGGCACATTTTCAACCCTAGGCATAACCAGGCTGAGCTGAAGAGTGCATAAGTCAGCCGAACCATTGCCAACCTGCAGTCCCCATGACTCGTTTCTCCCTCGCACTAAAGCACAGGTCGACAAGAAAACACAAAACATGAAGAAACGGGCATCATCCATAGATTCTCAAGTATAGCACGGCCCATGGCAGAACCAGATTCAACTTTTTCCGGCTACGCGACCTTCTCGAGCTTCGCTGCCTCAGATCCAGAGCTTTCCATCTTCAGAGGCTTTCAAAGATTAGGTTCTAGAAATCTTCTGTACTTGCAATCAGAATTGCTAGAGCTCGAAAATCAGTTGAGAGAGTTTGACCAAGATGATGCTCAAAAGGCGGACCTGGATGGATGTCATGCTCTCGTCGAAATGCTGGGAAGTTTTTTCTGCAAGGGCACAGGAACAACCAAGGGAAGCCGAAAGAATGGAAGTAATACGCCGTATACGGGAATTGACCAAGGAGTATTGTTGGTGCCTACCCATCTTACCTGATACAGACATTTTCGACTAATGTTTGTCTTTATCAGACGAGGCGCTGTTACTCCGGAGAGAGATCATAAAACTCTCCAAACCGGAAGACCGTGTCTATGAAGTTTTCAAAGGGTGGTTTCAATCAGAGACTCCATTTGTTGGCTACGGTAGTGATCTTCTTCGAGATAGAGACGACTTTGTCGCCCTTAGTCCTGCTATTGGCGACGATGCCTTGAGCAGATCCCTTAGGAACATAGTAGGGACATACCTTTCTGTAAGTAGCGTTCCTTATCAGAGACTGTTTGTTCTGGAAATACTAACGCCCTCGAAGAAGGGGTCAAGGGATGAAGCAACCGGCAGAGTAAAATACTACTCAGAAAAGCGTGTTTCACGTCTAGTCACCGTCATCACAGTCATTGCGGCTTCTCTGGTAATCCAAGCGGCCATTGTGGCACTATACCTCATCAAAAATGAGGCTCTTCGACTAGGAATGATGGCCGTCTTCACCAGTGTATTCGCAGCGAGTCTGGCTCTCATGACGGACGGGAGACGAACAGATATCATTCTCGCGACTGCTGCATGTGCGGCTGTCCTGGTAGCTTTTGTCGCCGCTGGAAATGACAAGTAGCGGCCGCTTTCAGGCAATTCTGAGGAAGATGACTTGAAATAAATCGAGTTTGGTGCTACTTGGATCTTGTCCGAGTTGAGTGGTATATATAGGTATTCTAGCAACATTATCCCAACAATAATTTCACCCCATGCACCTTCTCCTCCTTTAAAACTTGTGAATTTGGTCTTTCCTAAAACCCAGTTGACTCAAGATTCCAGGCGAGTTCCACTTCCCAACGAGAGAATCCTCCATAGCTGGGGGACCACACACAAACACCTTGGTCTCCTGTCGTGAAGGTGAAGGCACAACCTCTTTGAGAAGCTCCTTGGTCACGTATCCTTTCCGGAGTGATGATCCGTCCTTGGGGTGGCTGACAGTGTAGATGGCCTTGAATCGATCCGGGTATTCCTTCGAGAACTGCTCAAACTCTTGCTTGAGTAATACGTCCTCATCGCTATTGACACCAAAGACCAGAGTCATCGAAGTCTTGTCGTTGGGGTTCTTCAGAATTCCTTGTGCAAGCTGATAGATTGGTGTGATCCCAGCTCCACCTGCGATGAGAGTGATGTGGGAGTAGCTGTTGGGCTTCCAGCTGTAGCCCTTAAGGGCAGCGGCAAAGAGCAGCTTGTCACCTGGGTTGAGGGAGTGAAGATGGCTGCTGGCCCTGCCATTGGGGTACTTCTTTACAAGAAGTTCTAGGTATCCTGGTTCATCTAGTGGAAAGTCAGTAAGCTGAGCTACCTGAGGGGTGGAGGAGTGTTCATTTACCTGAGGCGGAGACTGGGGTATAAGGTCGTGGAACAGGCACCCATTGTCCTTTAGGCCATGATAACGTCAACAAGGCAGCTGTAAGAGGTTAACAAACATCCAATGTGTATTCCAAGAACCTTGCTTACATGTGAGAGGAAGACCACTTATGGAGTTCTCCTGAGGAAGCTTGAACCTCAATCGCTTCGTGTTGTGGTTGACCAACTCGGCACTCTCAAGAGGCAAAGAAACAAAAGCAGGACCACCCTTAAAAACCTTTGTCGGAGCATCAGATTCTGCAGAAGCATTCCCAAACAAAAGCTTAGCGAGGATTCCAGCCCCGATGCCACCCGCGGCCAAGGTGGCCATGACGGGTGCAGGACGGGCAGATCGTAGAACAACAGGAAAAGACATCTTTGAGAATCTAATTAGTTCAATTGCTCCATAGTGAATGCTACGGTTGGGAATTTTCTCTGTATTTATCTACTTTGTCATTTCGGCTGACGTCGTCTGATTCCCCGGTATTCCGGACAAGTGCCAGAAGTCCGGGACCGAAAATGTGGCCACGAACCCGGGACACGGCCTCAGCCGCCGTGAAGAACCGAAAACGCGTGGAGAAATCAGTCCATGATTACCGGAAAGGAGCTCACTTCTTTGCGCCTTTTTCGTTAAAGGTCCTTGAATTTCGCTGATTGCCATCGGTGGTCGGAGGTTGGCCACGCCGACTGCTGACGTTTATGGATCTCACTTACATGGGCGAGACGCCACGCCATGCGGTTGATTACGATTATGAGGTTTAATGGCTTCGGTATTGGCGGTTGTCAAGGAACTCTCGGGAAGAGCATTGATGTGACTTTGTCCAAGACACGCAATGTCTGGGAGAGGAGATTGAGATCATCAGCATCAATCGCAAGAGCCAGTGTTCATACATCCGAGTATGGTCGCTGTCAAGCAATCCATACTCTCCGATCAGTTCAATGAGAAAACCATTGTCTACAACATCCGGGCCATAGCCGGTCCTCGATCAACTTACTCTGCGACCCGAGTGGCAAGGCTCTTTCCCTTGGCAGTTGAGATAATTGGCATCTGGGGCAACCTGGAGATCAATGCCGGTGGAATTGATTGACCCGCCTGACAAGGTATATAACCGAGGGCTCGATGAAACAAAAGCCGCTATGTTGGCACAATGCCAGTTCATGTCCGGATCTAAGCTTAACTACCCCCGACGCCCTGACAATCAAGACAACAATCCTAACCGCTCATCCACATCCTTAGCAGCATCAATAGATCTCGCCAAGACACGTCTCTCATGCTCCGATAGCTCAGTCGCTTGGTTCCCCGCCATACAACTCATATCCTTCTTCGCAGCACCTTTGTACCACGTCTGATCAATCATCCAATGCGTCGGAACTTCGAAATCGGTCTGGTTGACGATCTTGTTCTTGAGTAGGCCGCCGTTGTACCATAGGAGCTTGTCGGTTTGGTCGACGTGGGCGATGACGAAGCTGCAGACCCGGACCTCTTCCGACTTCTCTTGGTCCTCTTCCTGCTCGGTCGGGTCCAACCATCCAACGATTCCACCATAATGCGGCGAGAAAGAATACTTTGACCCCGTAGCCTCAAAACCAATCCACCAACTCTCCTTATCCCCGTACGTGATCTTGTACGTCACCTCATTCCGCACAGCTTCCGAGTTTTGCCAGCCAACATGCAAAAGACCGATCAAGACGTCAAGCCTTGTCTTGTCCACCACGACGATACCCGAGTCGCCTTCCTCCGAGTAGTGTTCTGTCCACACGAGTGACTTTTCTGTCTCTGGGCTGGGATGTTTAAGTTGTTCGTGCCACCAGTTGTGACGATCGGCGAACATTCCCTTCCAGAGGAGTCGGTCGTGGAAGAGGAGGACGCCCGTTTCTTGGAATCGGTCTTGAAGGAGTAGTTGTTCGGGATCTTGAAGAAATACTGCATCGGCGTCGAGTAGAATGACCTTTTCGAAGTGGCTCGCGAGCGCGGCAAAGGGTTTTATCGCCCATCCTCCTTCGGCAAGTTTCAGCGTCTTGTCGTCGAAAACGGTGAGAATGTTCAGCATGTCAACCTCGACGTCGCCAGCCGCCTCTTGTATCTTTTCTCTTCCAGTCGAAGATAGGTCGTCATCTCCGGCGTACACAATCTGAATCGGTAGGGTTGTTTTGTGAACTCTTGTCAGGGATGCGACGAGATGACATGCGAATCGAAGCGTATTTTCGCCTGTGGGGATGACGATGCCAGCCGGTTTCCTCGTAGCTGTCAAATTGCCCGCCTCATTCTGCGAAATGCCGAGTCGCGTTTGGATCGCTTCAAGCGGAGGAGAAGCGCCCTCCTCCTGTTTGAGATAAGGGAACAGCGATTTGGTGAGTCGTTCCAGAAGTCCCACCACCTCTTCTCGTTCTTCTGAGGTCTCTTCCACGCCCTCCAACTGCCCAATCCATAATCGAAGGAACTGCGCGCGCTGCCCCAACTCCCCAAAGATATCCTTGTACGGTTCCCTCAGCGGGTAGTCGAGAAAGTACTGCGCGCCGAGCTTAATTGGTTCATACGTCTGCGCAACCGGTGCGCTGGGTTGAACGGGTTTGGTGCTGGGTCGGCTCGAACTGACATTAGCGGATGGTGTCGAAAACGATAAATCTCGATAGCAGTAGACAAGAACGACAAAGAGCCAGATAAATGCGACTGCAGCTGTGATCCGTAGTGCGTGGGTATTCAGGCGCAACACGCCCGCCTTGCTGAACATGACGATGAAGGTTGACGAGGGAACATGTCGGCACGCGACAGCAAAGACGACAGACTGTGATCAAGGAATACTTAATCCATGCAAACGGCGCAGATTTGTTTGTTTTCCATCTCCTGGGGCTATTGTAGTAAGCATGCAAACGCAACGGGTGGCGTAATGGTGCATACAATCACAGCCATTGAATGACGAAGCAAACAAAGGCCATCGGGGGTTTGGTGGCCCCTGCAATCAACGGGTGCCAGGATCACGCAGCATACGCTAGGGCAGAATGTCTCCCTTACAGGAATCGATAGTGTTCCACAGCCCGCCAACCCTCATTTTCAGCTCTCTATTGAAGGAGATATCTCAAGGCTGGATTGTCGGGTCCAGGAGGGTCTCCCACTTTCCGACGAGTTAGAACCACCACAACCCGGGAGCTTGCGAGGTTGATCTTGAGATTCCACGCGATCAGACGCGCGTCACGAATCCACAAGGATGCAGTATCGACCAGGCCAAGGAAGGTCATCCCGTCACTCGGAGAGCTGTTCCTGACTGCCACAACGGCTATGTGCTTGCACCCGACTCTTTAAACGAGCCAAATATGCCGCCGCCGTGATACACGGAGCATGTATGCATTCTCGAACCTCAGTCAGCCGATGTACCACAAGCTATCCCGTTCCTACAAACGACAGTGAATCATAGACCGCCCACCAAATATGACCCGCATGTTTGTTTCCCAGTTCCACTCTGCTTATCGGTGTCACTGTGTAGGCAGTCATGGCTTGAGGTCTACTTGACCCCTGCCCAACTCAATCCCCACGCCAAGACATCTCCCAGAGTAAAGTAACTCTACTATATCCCCAGCCCTAGTCTATCAGATGACATAAATAGAATGCATTTTACCCTATACCTTGACAATATGTGATCATTTCCACTTTGCATCATGTGCATCCGTAAACCAACATGTCGTGTCCAACTGATCAAAGCCAAGGACTGGGCGCCCAGAAGCAGCCCCGCCCCCGCTGAATCTCCAACGCCTCAGCCGTTATGACCGCATTCCATCGCCTCACTTCAACCCAACATCAAACTGAGCTTGTCTATCAAACGCAGCACGTCGAGTCCATCATTTGCTAGCGAATACTCATACTTACAGCCACACACTCTATAACATCGGTCGCACACTTACCATGCCCGACGATGTCGACAAATCACTCCTCGATCGTCTTCAGGCCTTGAGGGGTGGTAGCGCAACGCCCGAGAAACCCGCAGCAACTCAGTAAAGTCACATGAACATCAAATATGAGCATTTTTTAACAGTTCCCCCAGTATAAATGTTGATTTAATCGAGAGGAGAAAAACTCCCACTCGCGAAGATGCCCTTGCTGCACGCCTAAAGTCCTTGCGAAGCCAAGATGAAGCCTCACCTTCAGCTCCCAAGACGTCACCACAGGTATCGCGGCCAGCACCTGAGCCATCATCAAGCGCAAGTCCTCTAGCTAAAAAAGCTCCCAAAAATGAGCCTCAAACACTGGATGACGAGGACGTCGACGCCATGTTCCAGACAGATGATCAAACTCTAGAGGAGCTTCTAGGCGATGTAAAGCCTGGTGAAGGATTTCAAGTTGAGCCGGATGATGAACAGGTCAAGGCTTTATTGGAGGAACTCGCCAGCTCTATACCACAGGATACTGATGATACCGGAAAACCAACTGCTGAGGATAAGAAAGAGCAGGACTCTGATGACTCTGATGGTGAGGCCATGAACAAGGAGGTCGACGATGTTATCGCCCGCTTCCGTGATGAGGTGGAACTCGAAGCCGCCCTCAGCAAGGACAAGACCCCAGAGCCAGAGTCCGATAGTGAGGATGAGGGACAAGCAGGAAAAGACACACCATTGAAGGACACAGACCTCGCCCTCCCAGACCTCCCTTCGAACCTCGACACCCTTCCAACCGCCCCTTCAGCGTCAGCCCATGCCGGCAGCGCAGACATCGACGACATCACCGCCCGTCTCGCCGCCCTCCGCGCGCCCTCCCCATCAGCTTCAGACTCCCTATCACTCCCTTCAGTTCCCACATCCAAGCCTTCAGGCAAACCCATCAACCGCCTCACAACGCGTACAAACTACACCGACGACGACATGGACAGTTGGTGCACCGTCTGCCTCGAAGACGCCACACTACGCTGCCCAGGCTGCGAGGACGACGTCTACTGTACCCGGTGCTGGCATGAGATGCACATTGGCCCCAATGCTGGGTTCGACGAACGTAGTCACAAGGCCGTACAGTTCACAAAGGATAGGAAGAAGAAGGAGAAGAGAAAGGTTGCACTAGGGGCATAGTGTTTCATTTCAAAGCATTCTGCGAAGCCCCTGTTACTCAAACAAAATCAATCCCGACCCTGCAATCATGTGCGATGTAAAGACAGATACCCAAGCTTGCCCTGAACCTTGATGAACTCCAATTCATACCTGATGTTACTGCGCCTTTGCCCGACCTGAAAATACCTTCATCTCGCACTAGAAACCCACCGTGCCAGACATGACTACGCCGCCGCGGAATTTGATCCGTTGCCAGCACTGTTTGTCGAGTTGTTCCCCGAGTTGCCAGTCTTACCCCTGACATCTTGCCATGTTGCGCCAAATCGTCTGCCAGTAGTCGCAAGCAGGCTCTCTTCCTCATCCGCTTCAGCCTCCTCGTCAATCTGGGAGAGATTGACCTTGGGAGTGCGGAAGATGGCTGTGACGAAAACAACCAGGAAGACAGCCAGGAAAGCGAACTGCGCCCAAAAGTCGACAAGACCGAAGAAGGGCCAAGTGATGGTGATCCGGTTCAAGAACGTCGACATGATTGAGGGTGTGCAGACGTCCTTGGCATGTCTCAACTTGAGAGCCTCAGAGCAGGGTCGGATCATGTCTGTATGGTTCCTGCAGTCGGGCTGCGCTCCAGGATAAGCAGGCTCGTTGGTACAGATCGTCTGAGTGCCGTAGATGGAGTACTGAGGCGCAACCATCATCGCAATTCCATAGTTGGAAGCGAGAATGATGAGGGCCAACATAACCGTCGCAATCAAAAGAGCCTGGGGGGCAGTTCTACCCTTGCGAATCTGGAAGATGCGCACCCAAAGGAAGCGAATACCAACGCTTGCAACACCTGAGATAGAGCTGCTGAAGAAGAACAGAACCAACAGAGCCATGAGAATGTAGTCAACAGGGAACGCCTTGGCAGCCTTGACAAAGATGAAGTTGATGGGCTGGAAGACGTGAATCTGACCCAGAATGTAGCCACACTTTTGCTTGCAGATCGAGTTCTTTGCCTTGTCAATGCCCGTGATGAGCATAGACACCCAGATGAAGACGGAAAGAAGGAGCAAGAGAATTCCGCCGATCAACTTGATGGGTCGGAAGATGGCGCAGATCTTGAGCCAAGCTCGGTATATCTTGCTCTGGCCCTCTCCCTGAGCCTCAGCGGCAAGTCTCTCACGTCGAACAAGTGTCTGTTCCTCCCGAACCAAGGCATCCAGCTCTCGTCGGTCCTTTCGGGACATTTCCTCCTGTCGACCAGTGTTGCGCATCTCGATCTGTCGCTGTCGTTCGCGGTTCTGCTCAAGCTGGGAAGCAGTGGTTTCGGAGAGTTGCGGTGCCGAGATCGAAGGGGCTGCCTTGATGAAGGAGATCGGAAGCAAAGCAAGACCAGCGCCGGTGTAGACAACGTAGAGCAAGGTGCCGAGGGTAAGCAAAAGACCCAGCGCAAAGGTCAGCGCCTTCTCGCCATGGTTCTGAGCGATGAGCTTCTTGAAATAATCGAGATCCCAATGGTCCTGGGAGCTATCGCCAGCAGCAGGGACAAAGAATCCGAGCAAGAAGAGAACGACGACGAAGGCGACGAAGAAGAGGGTGTACTTGACCGACGCCCAGAAGCGGCTGGTCAGCGTGCGACCCTCCTCCTCGACCTCGATCTCATCGTATTCCTCATGCCAGAAATAGGCAAAGGGGATGACAATCAAGCACAGCAAAGCATCGAAGCTGTACAAGCTGTAGTAGACGATCTTAAGGGTGAGGAGGATGCTGTCGATGCGTTCGGGGGTAGCCCAGTCTTTCTTGGCGCCGAGGGTCGCAGAGCTAGTCGCGGAGATGAGAGCAATATCGACGGGGAGGAGCAAGACGGTAGCGAGCAGAGATGTCAAGCTAACGATGGCGACGATGCTAACGACGGCGGATCGTTCTCGAGGAGTCTGCCAGGTGAATGTGGTGATGAGGGCGGCGATGAGGCAGAGGGCAACGGCGACGGCGTAGGCGACCCAGATAAGACTGGTCTGCACGAGGCCAGCGTGGGCCATTATGAAGGTATCGTCGGAGTATTTCAAGCTGCTAAAGCAAATGAGGATCAACGAGTAAAGTTGGCAGAAGAAATGAAGCCGCTAAAAAAGAGCTTCGCAGCGTGGCTTGTTTTGCTGGCGCTGCTTTTGTTTAGGCAGATCCGAGGATCCGAAGAACAAGAGATCAAATCAAAGCGCCAATAGTGACGTCTTTAAGAACGAACTCAAGCGAACTCGAAATTCATAAATTTTGTGTAGCGAAGGTCGCGCTTTGATAAAGAGCAAGGGGAACTGTCACCCAAAAAGCAAGATTTCCATGGATCCCTGGGCTTTTTACCTGAAGCTCTAGGCGCGGTTGTTTTTGTGACGCAATTGATACGCTAGCGTTACCGAAGGGGACAACCCGTGATGCCCTGGAACCACCCCAGATTTTGATAATTACATTCCAAAGGATGGGTGCTGATTCGCTGAATGCACAATGTCTTGAGGCGTGTGACTGTAATGCACCCCTGGCTAACCGACGAAGTGACGGATTACAGGCCTAGAAGCATTGCGCATGGATTCAATAGCAATCCAATAACATAGAAAGCTATTCAATAACAGTAACTTTACCTTGTCAAGTTTCATTATCCTTCCATGCAGACCAGAAGTGGACATTTTCATGTTGTCGCACCCTTCGTGCTTGAGGGGTGGCTCTACCACATCGAAACCGGACCACGGCATAACGGTTTTCCGAGCTTGAGCTTGAGCTCTATCTCTTTTGGGCAAACATTCAACAAAGGTCAGGTCCAACATCGTCGCGACAACCGCCAGAGCAGAGCTTCAAATCGGTCTCACTTGACCACGAAAGAATGGTCTTGCGGAGATGCAGGCCTATACAGAGCTTGCGGCTCCTTCAGCCGTCACACACTCCTTGACCATCGCCCTCACGTCCGCCACGGCCTCGAACCTCGTTGTCGCAAAGGGCTCCTTGCTCCAGATCTTTACAACAAAGGCCATCTCGGCCGAATTCGACGCCCAGAACCAGCCTGCGCAGCCTCCCAAGGCTGAGCCCGAGTTTGATCACCGCGCACACGACGATGATGGCCTCGAATCTTCGTTTCTCGGCGGCGGCGAGTCAATGCTGGTCCGCACCGATCGCACAAACAACACCAAGCTGGTACTCGTCGCAGAGCTGCCGCTCGCTGGAACCGTCATAGGTCTGGCCAAGATCAAGACCAAACACACAAAATCTGGGGGCGAGGCTCTACTGCTAGCATACAAGGCAGCTAAGATGTGCTTGTGCGAGTGGGATCCCAAAAAGAACACGCTCGAGACCCTCTCAATCCACTACTATGAGAAGGACGAGCTTCAGGGCGCTCCCTGGGAGGTCGTCTTTGACGAATACGTGAATTTCCTCGAGGCCGACCCAGGCAGCAGATGCGCCGCCTTCCAATTCGGCTCGCGCAACATCGCTATCCTCCCGTTCCGACAAGCGGAAGAAGACTTGGAGATGGATGATTGGGATGAGGATCTCGACGGACCGCGGCCCGTCAAGGAGCCCACCGCAGTCGCCAATGGAGATAGCGACACTCTAGAAGCAGCCTATACACCGTCTTTTGTCCTCCGTCTCCCACTGCTTGATCCCAGTCTCCTTCATCCCGTGCACTTGGCCTTCCTGCATGAGTATAGAGAGCCGACTTTTGGCATTCTGTCGTCCAGTCAAGAGCGGGCGCACTCTCTTGGCCAGAAAGATCACCTCACATACAAGGTCTTTACACTAGACCTGCAGCAGCGCGCTTCAACAACCATTCTCTCAGTTACCGACCTCCCGCGAGACCTCTACAAGATGATTGCTCTGCCAGCACCTGTTGGAGGTGCGCTGCTGATCGGAGAGAACGAGCTCATCCACATTGATCAGTCGGGCAAGGCCAATGGCGTGGCTGTCAACTCAATGGCTCGACAGATTACATCCTTCAGTTTGAGCGACCAAGCGGATTTGAATCTTCGGTTGGAGGGTTGCACTATTGAGCAGCTGTATATTGAGAATGGAGAACTACTATTGATTCTCAATGACGGGCGACTTGGCATAGTATCGTTCCGAATTGATGGCCGTACAGTATCTGGTATCAGCATCAAGATGATTCCGGTGGAAAATGGTGGCAACTTGATCAAGAGCCGCGCATCAACGGCTTCAAAACTGGGCAAAAACACCTTCTTTATTGGTAGCGAGACTGGCGACTCTGTTGTGTTGGGCTGGTCGAGGAAGATGAGCCAAGAGAAGCGGCGCAAGACACGCCTTGTCGACGCTGACCTTGGGCTTGATGTGGACGAACTCGATCTCGAAGATTATGACGATGAAGATGACGATTTGTACGGCACTGAATCCACAGCTGCAAAGCCAACCCAGGCTCTCAACGGAGCGGGCAAATCGGGCGAGCTGAGCTTCCGCATTCACGATACCCTTCTCAGCATCGCTCCTATCAGGGATTTGACATCTGGTAAGGCAGCTTTCCTGCCCGATAGCGAAGAGGCGACCTTATCAAAGGGTGTGGTTTCGGACTTGCAACTTGCCTGCGTTGTTGGTCGCGGCAACGCTGGATCTCTCGCCATCCTCAACCGACACATTCAGCCCAAGATTATCGGAAGATTCGAGTTTCCAGAAGCGCGTGGGTTCTGGACCATGTGTGTCAAGAAGCCAGTGCCCAAGTCTCTAGGAGGAAACGTCACCGTTGGAAACGACTATGAGACATTCGGGCAGCATGATAAGTACATGATTGTGGCCAAGGTCGACCTCGACGGATATGAGACATCAGATGTGTATGCTCTCACCGCTGCTGGATTTGAGACTCTGAAAGAGACCGAGTTTGATCCTGCAGCTGGCTTCACTGTTGAGGCTGGAACGATGGGCAAGCAGATGAGGGTCATTCAGGTCTTGAAATCTGAAGTTCGATCCTACGATGGAGGTATGTCAATCTGTCGAACATGCTTGTTTAGATGCTAACAAGAACAGATCTTGGTCTCACTCAGATCCTGCCAATGCTTGACGAAGAAACTGGAGCTGAACCTCGAGTCATCAGCGCCAGTATCGCAGACCCCTATCTGCTCCTCATCCGTGACGACAGCAGTGTCTTGATCGCGCAGATCGACAGCAACAACGAGCTCGAAGAGGTTGAGAAAACGGACACTACGCTTCAGAGCACAAAGTGGCATGCAGGTTGCTTGTACACTGATACAAAGGGCGTCTTCCAGCCAAGTGTCGGTGACAAGGGTGCAGACACTTCCAAGATCATGATGTTCCTCCTTAGTTCAACAGGAGCCCTACACGTAAGTTACAAGCCCATCTTGCCTGTTCATTCAGCTAAGTTTAATAGGTCTACGCACTTCCTGATCTCTCAAAGCCGGTCTACGTCGCTGAAGGCTTGTGTTATGTTCCTCCTTACCTCTCGGCAGACTATACTCTCCGCCGAGGCCTGGCTCGAGAGAACCTCCGCGAGTTGTTGGTGGCAGATCTCGGAGACACTGTATCCCAATCACCATATCTCATCGTAAGTCAGCCTGATGTTCTTGCCAGATCAATACTGACCTCGTCAGCTTCGAAACCAAACCGACGACCTCACCATCTACGAGCCCCTTCGCTACCAAGCAGAGGGTGCTGAACCCACGCTATCCGCCACCCTTACTTTCAAGAAGGCTTCCAATGCAGCACTCGCCACGAGTCCTGTCGAGACATCACAAGACGACACTGTGCAGCAACCACGCTTCGTGCCGCTAAGACCATGCGTCAACGTCAACGGCTACACCACCGTCTTCCTCCCAGGTCCCTCACCAAGCTTCATCATCAAGTCCAGCAAGAGTATCCCTCGTGTCATCGGCCTCCAGGGTCTTGGTGTTCGTGGCATGAGCACATTCCATACCGAGGGCTGCGATCGAGGTTTCATCTACGCCGACGATGAGGGCATTGCACGTGTCACACAGCTTCCCTCTGAGACCAACTTCACCGAGCTTGGCATCTCCGTCAAGAAGGTACCTTTGGATAGTGATGTTTGCGGTCTCGCGTATCATCAGCCCACTGGTACATACATCGCTGGATGCACAACAAATGAACCCTTTGAGCTACCGAGAGATGACGACTACCACAAAGAATGGGCCAAGGAAACGCTCACTTTCCCACCAACCATGCCCCGTGGTGTTCTCAAGCTCATCAGTCCCATCAGCTTGACCGTCATCCACGATCAGGAGCTCGAGTCATGCGAATCCATCGAGTGTATGAAGACCCTGCAGCTCGAAGTCTCGGAGGAGACAAAGGAGCGTCGATTCCTCCTCACGGTGGGAACCGCCCTCTCTAAGGGCGAGGACCTTCCCATCCGTGGCCGCGTCCAGGTTTTTGACATTGTCACCGTCATCCCTGAGCCTGGAAAACCCGAAACCAACAAGCGTCTCAAAGCTATTGCCCGTGAGGACATTCCTCGAGGTGGTGTCACTGCCATCTCGGAGATTGGCACGCAAGGTCTCATGCTTGTCGCGCAGGGTCAGAAGTGCATGGTACGAGGTCTCAAGGAGGATGGGTCTCTACTGCCGGTTGCTTTCCTTGACATGAGCTGTCATGTTGCGAGCGCTCGCGAGCTTCCTAGGACGGGTTTGTGTGTCATGGCTGATGCTTTCAAGGGTGTCTGGTTTGCAGGATACACTGAAGAACCTTACACGTTTAAGATCTTGGGCAAGAGTCATGGCCGGCTACCTCTCCTAGTAGCAGATTTCCTCCCTGATGGCGAAGATCTCGCCATCGTTGCGGCAGATGCTGATGGTGATTTGCACATCCTCGAGTTTAATCCTGAGCGTAAGTTCCAACACCTTAACTCACTCGGCCCAAGCTAACAATCTCCAGATCCCAAATCCCTTCAAGGTCACCTCCTTCTTCACCGAACAACCTTCTCCGTCTCCCCCAACCCCCCAACATCCATGCTTCTCCTCCCACGAACAACCCCCCCAGCCCATCCATCCCCCTCAGATCCTTCCCAAATCCTCCTCCTCGCCTCTCCATCAGGTCACCTGTCAACCCTCGTTCCCCTCCCAGAGACGACATATCGCCGTCTCCTCTCCGTAACGAACCAGCTTCTTCCTGCACTGACACCCTACGGAGGTCTCAACGCAAAGGCATACCGTCTTCCAAGCGGTATACGACCCGTGGGTGTCGAAGCTGCTGCTGGACGAACTATTGTAGACGGTGCTGTTTTGGCGAGATGGGCTGAGCTGGGTGCTGCAAAGAGGGCAGAGATTGCTGGCAAGGGCGGGTATGATGGTGTTGCGGAGCTGAGGGATGAGCTTGAGGGAGTGCTGGGATGGAGTAGTCTAGCGTATTTCTAAGGTTCTAGCCTGATAGGAGGATGTATTATTGTTATGGGATGAGGTCGTGTATCGGATATATAGTTTGTGCAGCTACATGGCTGCCATTGTTTAATTGCCTCATAAACAATTGGGCAAAAGAAGAGCAATACATTCTAAAAGCTTCCTTCTATGGTCATCAAATAGTCTTGATCACCCCTTTCACATGCCCTCAAACGCAGTGCACAAGACAAGACGCGACTCATTCGTACTGGATATAATTCATAGCTCTCTCTGCTCGCTCATAGCACACAAAAACCGTACTTGGCGCTTTTTTTATACGATATCTCTGCCACTACCAAGGACAGGCGCTGCCCAGTAAAACACGAAATCCTAATCGCGCCCGTGTCGTCATCAGTACCATCTCTCCATTGTATACACGTCATAGTCCCAACAAGAGTGTTTCTCCTTATCAATCGCCAGCATGATAAACGCCAAAAGTTCACAAACAAGAGAGATAAAGAAACGAGACTCTTATCGAACCTCCTCGACCTTCTTGCGTCTGATACTACCAAAGCGTCGTCGAAGACCATCGCTTAGACGATGTCGGCCTGTAGAGTTATTGCGGCGAAGCCCGTTTCCATCCGATGCGCCATCGTGAGAAGGTGCAGATCGTGGATTCTCGCTGAAGCTTCGGTGGTGGCTGAAGGGAGGGCGCTTGCTGCTCTTCATGCTTGATGAGAGTTCGTACTCGACTGGTTCACCACGGCGTAGACGCTTCTTTTCCTTCAGGTCCTTTTCGTAAGTGTAGGAAGGTTCGCCCTTTCCCTTGAGATCATCAGGGTGGTATTTCTGTCTCTGTTAGTAGGTGGCTCAGGGCAAGGGTAGAATAACAGGTGTACATACAATACCGTCCCAACGCTTGTATGCGCCGCCGACCGCATCAGGCTCTCTCATGAGATCGGCACCTTCTTCGTACTCAATCGTCTCGCCACGGAAATCCTGCTCACCACTGGGGATTGTAGCAGTTCCGTGAAGTGGAATATGCCGTCTAAGAGAGTCCTCAATGTACTCTCTGGGGGTGGCACGAATAGCCTCCTCGTTAGAATCCTGAACGGCGGCAACAGGCGAGTAGAGCTTGTTTCGGTTGCGGCTGGCAAGAGTGGCGTCATAAGGACCACCGTGATGGTATGTTCCGCCGATGGTGTCGAGAGCATCAATCGTGTCGGTAACAGGCAATTGCTTTCGTCGCAAATGAGGAGCGCGATCAGCTGCGCGGGCCTCCTTTCTGAGAATCTCGAGTGGTCTGTGAGACATGTCGCCTGGGAATCGCTGGTTTAGCGAGGGCTTGCGTGAAATGTCACAGTTGCCGGTGCTGAAGCTACGGTGGTGCGTAGGCGGAGGTCGAAGGCTTGATTGCTGGGGAACCCGGGCGCTGGACGAACGGGTGACTGCAGAATTTGGTGGATAACGGCGAGAGTCGGCTGGGGGTGAGTTTGGAGGAGATAGCGACTTGGAAGAGTGAGATCGTCGTTCAGCCGCAGAATCTGAGAATGGGTTCGAGGGATGAAAGTCAGAACGAGTTGGGCTGGCCGAAGTAGGAGGAGTAGGGTAGCTGCGATGTCGGTGGCTATGTGATGATGATCTATGCTTGTGCTTGCGATCTTGGCTTGGGCTTGGGCTTGAGTTCTCGAGAGAGATGTTGCGTAGTTGGGCTGAAAGGTTGTGAGAAGCTCCAATGCCGGTTTCTTGGTTTGGTTCAGGAGCAGTCAAAGGATCGAGAATGTAAGCTTTCGCCTGTGAATAATTGTTAGAGTCCAGTATAAATAGGTAGTCTTGCAAATCACACGAGAAATATGCGAATGATGCAGGGCGAGCGAGCATGGTTCATCAGAAACGTCATCCAGCTTGCGTGGATGGGGCTGATTCATGATGTACCACAGCCACTACGGGCTCCAGCTCCTTGGCTGTTGCGCTGGCGTCCACCAAAAGTCAAGCATCAAAGACGACGGATCCCGGAAGGACGGGGATCGGCATTGACGCAACAGAGAGGATCAGTAAAAGGGTCCTGCTGGGTCCCTGACGTTTGACCTCTCGATTGGGCCTGGTGAGATGACGTTGGGCAGAGAAGCGCACGGAACATTTTGACGAAAGACAAGACCAAGGAAACGGGCAAAAAAAGACTGGGTCGTACTGCGCAAAGGGCTCTGTTAAACTCACCCACTGCTTATCTCTAGACTCATCCATAGTGGCGATAGAAGAATCTGATCTTTGAATAAAGTAGGTAATCAAGATTCGCTTCGGCGTGTATCTGATTGAGGGTCGTGTGTGTCGTGTGTCGTGTGCTCGCTGGCAGGTCGAAGTCGTGATCAGTTGAAAGAGATGAATTGAGTAGACCGCCTGAGATTTATTTGAATCGCTGATGACAGTGATGGGTCAAAGGGGCCTTTTAAGTTTATGACAGCGGTAAGGCAACGTCGTTGAGTCTTGGAATCTCGTATCGGTCGGCGAATGAGACCATGTAAACGTCGGCAGTCTAGGGTATTGTCACTTCTGGGATGGGATGTTAAGAGACAGGATGGAGAGAAAAACGAAACAGAGAAGAAACAAAACGGGATGGATGGATGGAGATGTAGGTCCCCTTTTTAAAATAGGCAAAGCACAATGGAGACGAAGAAAAAAAAAAAGAAGCTCAAAGGTGCGGCAGGTACGAGGCGAGGTGAGGCAAAGCACCCTACCCTACCTACAGATCTCGGCGTGTGGTCTCGTCCCCTCCCTCCTCCATCATGCGTCCACTACCACATCAGGAACACCCCAGTCGTTGCCCATCAGCGGGGTCAAGCTGAAAGCTCCTCGTGACTCAATTCGAGCTTCCTTCGCAACCTTTACCGTCAACATTGTCTGTGCCGTTCCACACCTGGCAAGCTTCTTCCGGCTATGGCTCGACGCCATCGACGCCGTCCCAGGCACCGTCTAGTTAATCAGTCCGTCCCGTCCGGTGCCCATTGTCTTGAAGCCATTCCGCGGGGTGAGGGGGAGGGGCAGCTCCCGTCGCTACTGGAAGAGTTGTGAATACCCCTTGCACATTCACCACCGGACCCCCCATGTCACCCATCATTCACAACTCTCCTCCCGGATGTCCTGGGATGATCGCTCGCCCTCCTTTTTGTCTTTCGGATCGCGGCACTGCCCGGATCAAACGGTTAAGAACGACGTCAGCTACACGAACTAATTAGACCCTCAACGCGCGTCCCTAAAAATGTCATCCAAAGTTTGTAAACCGGGACAACTTTGAATCGACTCATCGGTCACAGGTCAACGTTGCAAGGGGAACAAAATCCCATCGGTTAAGCTGTCACCTGATATCACAAAAAATAGCCCAGCACTGCCCATTGAACCCTGCTGCCCGCTACTGCTGGAAGGGACCTCTTAGGTCGGCCGCTGAACGGGTCCAGGCCTTTGTTACTCCAATGGCGGTGGTGCCCCCGGCTTCCCGGGGCGTCCAAGGCTTAGCTCGGGGGGCCGGGGGACCCGGACACTGCGTTCACTCAGGCCATGACCCGACCAAGACACGGGACACGAATATCACACACCGCCGATGCAAGCACTTTGCAGTAGTATCACATTTGCTGCCCTGCTAGCTTCTGTCTCTGGTGAATGCAGGGACTCAGGGACAAGTCATCCCTCCGCGGCATTAAGAAGCTTGACTGCTTAATTCTGCATCCAAGCTCTGGGCATGATTTCTTGTTGGGAAATAAACCCTTGCTTAGCGACGTCTTAACAACGCAATTGATCAGCAATATGCGTGAATGCTACCCGACGACGAATGTTGGATCGCCGATGCATGTCGATAAGATCTATGCTACCACTGTAACAATGCTCTACGTGTTCGAAAATCCTTCTCTTCTTGCCGAGAGTGATAGGAACAGTCTTGTCAAGAATTCTACGACTTCCTATCTCCAAGAATCACAGACTGGAGGGACAATGGTTCTCAAGCCTTGATGTTCTGGAAGATACGGATGCTTCACACAAAGGACAGCCCGCTGCTAACTTGACCACCTTGCTCACCGCCCCACACTTCCCGTTTGTCTAGGTTCAGCCAGCTGCTTCCAGACTCTTCAGACCACGCAAACACAAGAATCATTCCTCGGCATCGGTAGTTCCGCAGTCTAGACACGCTCTAGAATCAACACGAGGAGTACACGCGTTCATCTATTGATAGATACCAACAGCCAGCGCGACGGTACCTATCACGAGCCAAAACCATGGCTCTTGTTGACTATTCTTCCTCCGACTCTGCCGGCGAGGACTCCGGCCCCGACTCTCGCCGCATCAAGCGCCGGAAGGGTGCTGATGGTGCGGCCCACTCCTCCCGAACCTCGGACACCACCAGGACTCCGAGTAATCCAACTGCCGATGCCGGCGGTCGGCCTCACAAGGATATCGAAGCTTCATCCATGCCCCCGTTACCTGACACCTTTCACGACCTATATGCTTCTACCGTTCGCCAGAGTGTTGTAGATGACCCAAGCCTTCACCAAGGCCGGAAGCGCCAAGTTCCTCATGTAGTTGGAAACTGGCCGAGTCATCTCTACGTTGAGTGTAAGTATCATGGCTTTTAGGCCGATGTGCATAATTGATATCGTCTAGGGCATCCTTCTACTACACAACATGCCCTCTTGACGGAACTGTTGGCCGACATTGAGAAACAGGCTTCGGGCGAGATTGAGCTGTTCAACTTCTTGACCAGCGACTTGGGATCTCCTCTGCCACTACATATCAGTCTGTCGCGTCCATTATCTCTCAGTACGGGTAACAAGGACAAGTTTTTGGACAGGATCACGCAGACCTTCACCAGCAGTGGCATCGCCCCATTCATCGTTAGGCCTCGAGGACTTGCCTGGTATAGGTCACCGGATTCAGATCGCACATTTCTCATCCTTCGGGTTGTTAGTGATGTGAGTAAGGCTGGATCTGATGGCAAAGAGGCTGTACGAACTCTGAACCCAGAGCTCACGGCTCTCTTGGCAAAGAGCAATACTGTCGCGACCCAAATTGGCCTGCCGACTCTATATCAGCGCAATGCAAATGACGTGGATACAAGAGATGCTGTGGGCACTGCCTTTCACATATCCATTGGATGGACATTTCATCTTCCCGGGGACAAATTATCCCTCGAGACACTAGGAATATTCAAGGAGAGCAAGTTTGCTGACATCCGGGACTGGGAGGTCAAAGTCACAGGCATCAAGGCCAAGATTGGAAACGTTGTCAACCATATTGCATTGAAGGAGACCGGGCGAGGTACTGCTCCGCTGTTGGGCTCTGTGCCATTCCTACAGTCATGACAATGACGAATATCAACTCATTCAATTCGATCATGAGTGATCCAGGGCAGCTCCCATTATGCACGGTCTCTGGAAGTCTCCGAGCTCATACATGCCGTCACCTCGGCTCGGATTGACATGCGTTTACCCCAATGAAACCTACCAGGACCAGGAAGCCTCACAACCTCCAGGGTCTAACAAGGAACCAGTTCAATATCGGGGCCGGAACTCTACGCAGGTCCATAATTTCATTCCAGCCCGACTGAGTGCCTACTAGACCCGTGGATGACCGACGACAATCGGGGTCACTCTGTGGGTTTGTCTCGAGATGGAGAGCTTCGGTTATCGTTCGAGAAGAAGATGGGCCCCGGGTTGCCACAGGCTACCGAGGGATGACCGGGGACCCGGAAGGGATGCAGTGCAGGGGGAGCAGGCGGAGTTGACCGAGTTCATTCGGAACAAAAAAGCAGAGATGCATCAGTTGACAGAAATGCAATTCGGGTTTCTGTGGGTTATCATGAGGGGCCGGGCAGCGCCGTCAGAAGCCCAGGCATAGACAGTCAGGCAGATGCTGGTGGGTTGAAAAAGAAAAAAACAGTGCCAGACAAAAAAGAAAAGGACAAATCGAACGAGGAGGATCCTTGCCCTCGGGCTTGCAGGTTGAAATGAAGACTGTGACATCATTTCTTGTTCATGACGTGATGTGTGCGGGATCAAGTCGGAAAGATGAAATGCATGTTGTGTGTGTATTACCCATGTTTTGTACTTTGATGAAGTTATCACTGACGTCTCATGGCAGGGGAGGGATTTGAGATATGACGGTGTGGGCGCCACGTGCTGGGGTTTCAGCGGCCTATCATGCCTGTGTCATTACGATGATATCCAGATTGAGGGGAGGAAAAAGGAATGGCGAAAGAATGGATGCAAGCTGAGGTCCCCAGCGTCTGTCTGATACAGGCTCGTCTCGCTAAGAGTTGTAATCAGACGTGAACTCCGTATAGCTTCAAGACATTCAGACATTAACCCTCCAGTACACCCCACGAGCACGGACCTCGAAACTGTTTGTTATGACCGGTCGAGAAGAGACCAGAAAAGTTCCAACGGCCGTCTAGTCCCCGGATCCCTGTCAACAGAAGAAGCATGCTCGGCCGTTATGACCAGGGACGATTCTGCACTTGCTCTCTCTCGCCCAACCAACCGACACAGAAACTGTCGATCATTTTGTCGCGCCTTGACAGCTGAAGAATCGACATGGGATGTTTTTGTACAACTTCTACAGTCTTCCATGAGTAACCAGTATGAGCAATAAGTAGAGAGAGGTCAAAAGTAAGACACTGTGGAGGCTATGCTTGGGTATCTAATATGGGCTGTGGCTTTCGTCATTAACCAAATCAGACAAAAACAAGGTGACGAGGCAAAGGGTATTGTGGCTCTCTACGGACTACCCCAAAAGGCACTCTGTTTACAATTTTCTGTAAGACGCAGTAAAAAAAAAAAAACTGTTGAATGAATGGCTGGGAAAGTGGGAACTTGTATGTAGGTGTGTGTCCCCGATGGATGGAAATTACTATGGCACCCAAGACCATTTGTTTACTTTTCTTCTCCATCTTTCCACACGCACACACGCACACACACGCATACGCACAAGCACTGACTGGCCACCCCCGCTCACGGAAGGTAGGTACCTATCAACCCGCGCCGCGCCGTTGCTGCCATTTTCCATCACTGGACTGGCTGCTCCAAAAACACCCGCCGCAACACCATCAACACCAAAATCCTTATTTTTCTCCCTCTTCAACTCTTCTCCTTCCCTCCCTGCTCTCTTCTTCCTCCTCCCCACGGTTCTTCTCTTTTTAACACCAACCATCGCATCCTCCTCGCTTGTCACTACTCAACTACTACTCCTTTTTTTCACGGCTTTCACGCTTTTCGATCGGCTCTCGTTATATTCCTTCTCATCGTGCCCCAAGCGCGCGTGCACAAAGCTCTCCACCGACGAGCTTCCCTCCCCGTTCGCACCTGTTTCCTCCGCGGGCGACCGAGAGCGACCCGGCCCCAAGAAACAACCCTCGTCCCAGTCCAAGTTCCTTACCCCGGGAAGGTCCTTTGACCGCCTTGAGGAAAAAAAAAAGCCCAGCCTCGTGCTGCAAAGAGAGAGAACCCAACTGCCGATCTCGCGTGACTTTTATAAAAGCTTCTCAAAAAAAAACACCCCCAGCCTTCCTCTCCGCCCTCGTCCCCACGAAAGTCGGAGCGAAATACAAAAACAACGCGGGATAATAACCCTCCATCAACAAGCACACGGAGCATTGGGAGTCTTTCCGTCCAAACGAAGCCTTGGTTTTGACCCGCCTTCACCGATCGATCAACCGAGCTCCAGAAGCCGCCCCCCTCCCCGCATTCTCGAAACCTCGAGCTATAATCCTCCCCCCGCCTTCACAACAACAACAACCAAAACAAACCTTCGCCAAAATGCCCATGGACATTGACACCTCTCGCCGGAATAAGTCGCCCCGGCCTCTTTCAGACTCTGAGCGAGCACGATTAGAAGAGTACATCGACTCGATCCACTACTCGGCCCGATACTCGGACAGTGAATTCGAATACCGCCATGTTCAGCTTCCCAAAGCTATGCTCAAGGCTATCCCCAAGGATTACCACGACACCGCCAAGGGCACTCTCAAGCTCCTGTGGGAGGAGGAATGGCGAGCTCTTGGCATCACTCAGGTATGACACCCGCTCTCGCATCCCCGCGCCTGTGCTAGAAATGATGCGGGCATGATGGGGAGAACTGTGAGACTAACGAGCACCCACAGAGTCTAGGATGGGAGCATTACGAAGTTCATGAGCCAGAGCCACACATCCTCTTGTTCAAGTAAGTTGTTGAGCTGACTCTATCAAGCTCTGAGGCCCCCCCCCCCCGGCGCACATGCCCCCGGTGACTAACATGTGTTCACCAGGCGAGAACTCAACTTCCAACCACCTCAGTAATCAGCCCATCTCCACACGATTCAGATTTCCCCTTCAATTACCTATCATACATATCTACTTTACAGCGCCTTCGGTCGGCGCCAAACGCAGAGCTCGGACGGAGATTCCGACGTCGTCTCACGATTTCACGGTCTACACGTTAAGATATAAGAAGAGAAGAGAAGCAAAAAAGAGACTTTTGTTGGTTCAATACGCGCGCAACGTCCCATATCTCAGTGCTCGATGGTCAACCCTGGCCTTGATGATCAATGCCGTCCTAACACCGCAACGTTCATCCTCGAGATTTTCAACAAGCGGCTCCCCCAACCAGTCTGTCGGGCGTGCGTGCTTGTGTGTATGACGCATGGACCACGAGTTGGTTTGTCTGGTTGGCATGGCAGAGCGGGGAGGATGGATCACTGCTGATGGAGTCGCGAGTTTGGATCCGCTCCGCCGTAACGTAACGGCAACGAGAGAGAGAGACATGGGTACAGTCTAATACGGAATTGGATCTGGAACGGTCCGGGAAACGCGATTGGCGTTTGTATGGGTTTCAAAGAGAGTGTTTTACTGGTTTTTTCTAATCATCCTTTCTATCGTCTCTGGTTTGGGGCCAGGCAGTCATGGTTATATCTTGAATGGGCCAGGTTTACGGAAAGCAGGCATGCGGCTTATAGCCGACTCCCCTTGAGGAGTGGAGTTGGGATGTATCCATTGGTGACATCGTCTACGGGCGCGAGGAGAGAAGGATTGGTCTTGAGTGGGCGGAAAGGTTCCGGAGTTACATAGGTAACATGGAAGCGAGACCGGGATATGAGAATGGGATGGCTGGATGTAGGATCGCATACTGCGTAGTTGGGATGAGGCAGAGAGAGACGTGTGCGAGCATCTATAATGAGTCTTGTATTGATAGCATAGCACAAGAAGCTTGAGAGATTGCGACTTTGTAGGTCTACAAACTTGGGCCTCGATAAGCTCGTAGATTAGGCACAAGAAAGACCCTTACCATTAATGAGCTGTGCCTTGCGTCCATGATCCACTTGAATGCTTGAACATCACACCACGTCAAGAGAGTCGAGAACCAGGAACAAAAAGATGTGGCTTTGAGCCAGGGGAAAGCTATCCAAGCTGTGGCTGGTTCCAGGTCCATGGGTGTTGACAGTGCCACATCTTTCGACTCTGACACTGCTGACTCAGATTTATTGCGAGGGAAGAGGAAACACTGGAGACATGTCATTTGAGAGTAATGGTTGGATGGAGTATTCCGTGGCATGGAGGGGGAGATGAGGAAAGGTTCTGAAGAAAAGTGATGGGCATTCCGTACGAAAATAGAAATTCACATGTGAGGGCAGTGATTTTGTATAAAAAGTCTAAACACGAAGGATGAATTATTTGGTATCACGGAGTAATTCACTCTCCTGTAGAAATAGATGCCACATAAGGTTTCTCGGTTCTATGCTGTGAATCATTACCAAAACCCCTGCTATGACAAAGACGCAATTACTTGCTGGGCTGATTGTCTGCGGTGCCTGGATGATCGCCTGATTTTACGTCAAAAAACTCTCCGAGTGAAGAGGGAATGGGTTGCTTGTAAATCAATAGTTGCTTTGTAATTGCCACTCTGTTGTGGACAGATTGCAGCTGAAGAGAGTACATGCATATCCGGACTTTTTCATAGACAAAGAAGAAGGATCTCAAGTTGATATGTTTCTTTGTGGTTTTGGTAAAGCTGAGGTTTTTATTAATTCCCTTTCTAGGATGTAATACCGCTCTTTCATGTCTTCTTGCATCGTGTCAATTGGAGGACAAGGCTGACGGAGTGTCGGGCCACGACGCACGAATTGCGGCTTCGCCTCAAATTCATCCGGGAACGGATCTCGGAGGGAAGCAAGCGTAGGTACCTATGATTGATCAACAGACAGCGTGGCATCTTTCTTTTTAGGGGTATTCCGTACGTGGCTTGATGCCTCTTTTCAACTTTCCCTATAACTTGTTCCTATTCCTTCTCAACATACCAATACTCTGTATCTTATTCTTCATCTCTTGTTCGAGACTCGTGCTAGAATTAAAGGTACATTTGACCGTTCGAGACTCAACGGCGCTTGTACAGAATAGGAAAGGTGTCCATCGCTGCCCGCCGACGCCGCTGGGGGTCCTGTCAACCCACTTCACTTGCCTTAGTTCATACGTCGCTTCTTCTTCTCTCTGACTCTTACAACAAAGCACTTTATAGACAAAACGACTGTGTCTTTCTTTTTTACGTTGCCTTCACTCGCTGGCGACTCTGAATCTCTCGTTACGAGGAATATACGTCATCTTTTCTTTGACGTTTGCGGTCAACTGCCTTGCTGCACGTCGGACCGTCGCTTCACACTCCCGCGCTGTCGCTTCCGCAGCCCTGCATCGACTCGAAACTCTGAATTCGCCTGTCGCTGAGCAGTCATGAAGTCTGCAAGCAGGTTATTCTATCTTTCTGTCTTTGCCCTTTGGGGCGCTCCAGGCTCTTGCGAGAGTTCCTCGGACGACTGCCATGTAAGTCATTGCTTGCCACCCGCGTAGAGTCTAGCTTCTTGTTCTAGGCTTGCTAACTTTGCTCTCTTAAAGATCTCGCCCAAATCTATCGTTAGCGACGCCTGCGCCTCGTTTGCGACCCTCGATAAGCTCAATGCCGCAGTCAAACCCGCTGTCGACGACCTTACCCACAACACCGACTTCTTCTCCCACTACCGAGTAAACCTCTTCCACAAGAAGTGTCCCTTTTGGAACGACGAAAATGGAATGTGCGGAAACATTGGATGCGCAGTCGAGACCCTGGATAACGAGGAGGACATCCCCGAGGTCTGGCGCGCTCACGCGCTGGGCAAGCTCGAGGGCCCTCGCGCCAAGCACCCCGACAAGAAGGCCCATCACCAGCACCCGGAACGTCCTCTACAGGGAAAACTTGGCGAGGACGTCGGTGAGAGCTGCGTTTTCGAATACGATGACGAATGCGACGAGCGAGACTTTTGCGTCCCCGAGGATGAGAGCGCAAGCTCCAAGGGCGACTACGTGAGCCTTGTCCGAAACCCCGAACGATTCACTGGATACGCTGGTGCTGGCGCCGCGCAGGTCTGGAATGCTGTCTACCGTGAGAACTGCTTCCAGAAGAGCTCGTTCCCCAAGTCTGCCGATCTCGGTACTTCTCAGTGGAGGCCGGGCCCTGCCGCACAGGACTTCAAGCAGATTCTCGATGCAGCTGGTCGTCAAGCTCAGCTCAAAGAGAGGCGCCAGCAGAACCCCAACACTCCTTTTGTCGCCAACACCGGCTTCGAGGTAGACGATGAGTGTCTTGAGAAGCGTGTCTTTTACCGCGTCATGTCGGGAATGCACGCCAGCATCAGCGCCCACCTGTGCTACAACTTCCTGAACCAGACCACAGGCGACTGGCACCCCAATGTTGCCTGCTACGAACACCGTCTTCACAAGTTCCCCGATCGCATTGGTAATATTTACTTTAACTATGCGCTCATGACCCGCGCCATTGCCAAGATCGGCCCTTACCTTCAGACCGACGACTACACATTTTGCACTGGCGATCCCTCTGGAGACGCGGCCACTCGTGCCAAGGTTCTTGAGGTTACCCAGCGAGCCGCTAGTGTGCCCCAGATCTTTGATGAGACCCTCATGTTTGTTAATGGCGAGGGGCCTTCCCTGAAGGAGGACTTCCGCAACCGTTTCCGCAACGTCAGCCGTCTGATGGATTGTGTTGGCTGCGACAAGTGCCGTCTCTGGGGCAAGCTCCAGGCTGCCGGCTATGGCACTGCCCTCAAGGTTCTGTTCGAGTTCGACAACGACAGCAAAGATATCCCCATTCTCAAGCGCACTGAGCTTGTTGCCCTGTTCAACACGTACGCCCGAATCAGCAGCTCTGTCAACGCCGTCAATGAATTCCGTCACCTTTTGGAGGCGAGGAATGCGGGTGAGGATGAGCTCGACAGGATGATTGAGGAAGATGTGGTCAAGGCCAAGATTGAGGCCGAGGCTGAGACGAACGCGCAGATGGATGAAGCTATGCGGGAGTTTATTGAGCTGCGGCAAAAAGGACCCGCGGATGACTCGCTCTTGGGCCATATTTCTTATGAGCTTAAACACGTTCGTGCTGCCATGAAGGTGGTCATCTCGGGTTGGATGCGCACTCCCAAGGCACTGTAAGTTTGATCCCTGAGATTGATCATGAGATGGATACTGACACTTTGTAGCTGGAACGTCATTACCTATGAACTCCATCGCCTTTACCGCGTCTGGGTCGGTCTTCCCGTCGGACCTCGATGGTGGAAGTTTCAACTTCCCAACATTAACCGAGACGAGCTGTAGATGAATCTGCTGGCTGGGTCAGATAAGGTACATAACACAGAGTTGTGGTTATGGCATCACTGGGCGTTTTCTCCTTTTCAAGCTTCAACAACAAGGGATATATATATCTTGCTTTTTGCTCTCAACAGAAGTATGGATACTAGGGCATTTTACTGGGCGTTTGCATTAAGCGGATTGGGTTTTTGGACTTTTTTTCCTTACACGATAGGATTTTGTCTGGCAGCGAATATTGCTATAGACGAGAAATTGAGCGAACCTTGTTCTCCTCGAGTGTTGTGCCTTGTCCGGAAGGATGGTTTGGGTGGCTTGCTGCGCTGTATTGCTTTGTGCTGAGAGACTGTGTAGGTGCGTCGGTTCACTTGGATGAGTTATCACAAGAAGGAAGTATTATTAGATTACTGAACAATGGTTCTTGGTAGGATATGATTAGTATTGTGAGAGATGCGTGTAGCTGGGTAGCTAGATGAGAGGATGTAAGTGCAGTCCTCCACAACCAAAGAGAATCCGGCAAAAGAATATAGCATGCTTGGCATTAATAAGACATGTCGATCTATAAACTATTGATTCAATCGTTACAAGTTGTTTGAGTCTTGATCGTTCCAGCTCAGCTGTTGTCTCGTCTAAGAACATCGAGACCATACCTCAACCCCCACGCTTCCTAACATCTCGTCAGCTCGCTTGTGTACCTACCGATGCATGTCCCAAGCTTTATTCTCTATGCCTTGTCCGATGAACATCAGGGCCTGTTAGTGCTATGCAAAAGAAAACATGCATAGCGAGATATGCACAGTCAAAACCCCGGTCGTGCACAAACTCAACCTGACTCAGGACTTCCCACGGGGACCCGACAACGAGGGACGGGTGGCTTGGGGTGTGAGAGGCATGAACAGGGGGTCCATGAGATTTTTTTGAGGCCTGCCACTTTTGACAGGGGTTCATTGAAGAGGGGGAGGGGTTGGTAAGTTGTATGTATGTATGGAAAAGGAGGGAGATTGCAGGGCTCTTTGTTGCATTTGTAGGTGAATTGTTGGTTCTTTGTAGGCCATTTGTTGGATGCTTGTTGGTTGATTGTTGGATTTAGGGGTTTTCTAGTAGTATTTTACCCTGTCAATTGTTGGACTGTTGTTGGTCATTTGTCGGGTACTTGTTGGACAGTTGTTGGTTTTTACGGTCATGTTTCGCCCTGTCACAGGTTGTCAGATTTCTTGTAGGATACTTTGGAATGTCGGTTCATTGTTGGAAGCTCAAGTGGAAGTGATCTTCATTCAGCTTTTCTCATTCTTACTACTTCTGTCCAAATAGACGTAATGCCAATGCCTGTTTGCCTTGCTTCAAGAGTCTCAACTCTGACGCCCTCCTTGCACAGCCTTAACCGAGCCCTTGAAACTTAACAACAAAAAGTCAACTGCCGGGAACCATTATCCTCACGAGGAAAATTGCAGCGCGAAGCCGAGACAAAAGGGCCACCCACGCCATGGGGACAGATAACGAAGGAAAGAAAAAAAGCAAAAAGCAAAACTCGGCTGCAAAACAGCTGATTCCAACAGGGTTCTTTTGTCCTGCACGAAGCGGTGACGAGAGAGAAACGATCGCCAGCCTCTTTTTTTTTTACCGCCGACGTGGGTAAGATGAGATGCGCCTTACCAGGCCATCGGGTATTGCAGCACACACCCCTTTTACCGGCAGGACGGTTGGCCGAGTATGTGTGTGTGTGTGTGTCCCCGCCCACTGGGTTGGGTCTGACGTGTGTGTGAAAGGGAGATTTGACTTGGAGCTCATGGGATTTGAGTTTTCTCGCGGGTCAACAGATGGTGGTTTTTGTCTTCTCAGCTAAGACTTTTTCTTCTTTCTTTCTCCTTGCGGTTTGCCTTTCATCAATGCAAAAGCCTCCTTGTCTCTCTGATTTTTTTTTTTTTTTTTACAAAAGTGGCTTTCTGTCTCGCTTGTCGATCACCCGTCGACCCGGCGGACTGGGTTGGCGAACCATCCGCTTGACGGACCTCCCCCACAACGGACAACCCGGACTGCTTCCGACACGACGGAAACGGGGGTGTGTCCGGTATACTGGGTCCTATGCATTGGCTTTGGTTGCCTTGTCGAGGAAAGAGATGACTGACAGGGGGAAGATGGTTCGCATCGAAGACCCAGATGCTCGGGCCTGTCGCGGGAACGGGAAGGATTTCTTTTAGGGAGGGCCCCGGTTCCTTTCTGTCGGTAACCTGGCGTCGAGTATGTCCGGGGACATGCTTGTTTGGTTGAGGGCTGTCCTATAACTAACCCCGTGTCTTCCTGTCACTTTCTTTCTTTTAGAGAAACAAGCAAGTATTCTTCCCCCAAGTTTTCGCCACCCAAGTATGGACCCTCTTTGTGGTATTGATGGTTCTCGTCCGTCTCCTCCTCGGTCTAGGAAGATGGTTAGACGGGATAGTAGCATCAGCCTTGAAGAAGGGCCTGTCCCTGTAGAGAGGTACTGTTCTTGACCCAGTGTCGTGGAGATGGATGCTAATCCTTGATGTTGACAGACACTCTCCTCAAGCTCATCATGTCTTCGATTCTGCCAAGCCTCCTCTTTTTCTCCTTCATCCTCAAGAACTTCAAACTCCCACCACGACCCGTGAGGAGAGCCCGGTGGATGGGTGTCCTCTGCTTCCTTCGGACCCGAGTCTTCCATCCTCGCCTACGGTGACAGCACCGATGGATGTGTTTCTTGGGTATGAAGATGACCATGAGAAGATGAGAGTTGGTGGTGTTGCTCCGGTCGAGGCTGCTCAGGTTAAGCAGTTGATGTCGGAACCTGCTGCTTCATCTCTTGGGACTTCTAGTTGGCAACATGCCAGTGATGATGAAGATGTTGGTCCATGCTCGAGTGATGAGGTCAGGCTTCATAGCTATGACAAGGCGCCTCAAACTCTTGTGCTTCAGCACATATCTGGCCGAGCATTGACTGAGTCGTCCTATGCCATGGTTCCCTCTGAGCCCATCGAAGCAGAAGACGATCCAGAGATGCCAGACCCAAGCATCCAGAAAATGTCTCCATCCGAAGCTCTTGAGAAGCTGGGAACATCCAACGGTATCGATGGCGGTGAAATTCGACGCCAGTTTAGGTATGAATGATTCTTCGACTAACCCAAGACGACACCCAGACTGACAGCCACGCAGGAGTGGCAGGCGGCATGATTCGGTGCCGGGACGGATTCGTTCAAGGACCAGAGTTAGGAAGTCGAAGAAGGATTTGAGGGAGAAGAGGGAGAAGAGGGAGAAGTAGGTCTGTGAGGGTTAGTCTAGTTGTTAGTTATCTTTGTGTTTGTGTCTTTATGTTTGGGCTTGTTAATGGGTTGTCTCTACTTACTTTGCGCAATGAATACTCGAGTTATCTGAACATCAGACCATATTAAACCGAGCTCAAGTGTATGAGTGAATCCAGAGGTTGCTGTTCGTATTTCGTTCCTCGTTTAACAGTGTAACTCGGTCTCAAGTTGGTTTAGGGATGGGAGACACGGCCTTGACAACATCAATAGCCAAAAGAAACCCAAAAAACACAAACAACAACTACCACATGTCAGTCCAACCCTCTCAAAATCACAAGCTCAACATACAAGAACAGAACATATACCGAGGCAGTGAATCTCAAAGCCACCCGACAAGGCCATGCCGCTCAACATGGTATGCTGATGCCTCCAGCTCCGAACGGCCCCAAGTAGGATAGTGCCCACGGAGAAGGCGTAGCAGGTTATCGCCAGGGGTTTTCCCGCAGCAAAGTATCCAAAACCGGCCCCGTGGTTGGTCTCGTGGTTGATTGTGAAGAGCTGGGCTACAAGGGTTCCCACCATGGACATCATCATGGATGTACGCAGGTATCCTAGAAAGGTACGCTCGTTGGCTAAATTGAGAGTGAAATGTTAGCAATATTCTATATAGGCCTTCTTATATAGCCCAGGTTTATATAGCCGAAGCAAGGTCTTGTGACGGGGCATGTTTCTAGAAGGGGATGCTTCCACATGAAACGAAGAAGCATCAGCCGCACTTGAAGTGAAGGGGGACATTTATTATTCCTCCAGTTACAGCAGAAGAGTAAACACATACCCAGGTGGTCACGCGCGGCTGAAAAGTCAACCTCGCAGCTAACCTGCGACGCCCAGAACCTGGCGAGCGGCGTCTTATCCGTGTCTACCGGCGGGACGGCGGACCCTTCCCCACGAGGCTCCGATTGCGGGGATGATGAAGATGATGAAGAAGATTGTGTGATGATGCGAGGGGAGAGGTCGTGGAGAGAGTATACCGAGGGTGAACGGCTTCTAGATGACGAAAGCATTGTGTGGTGTTGAAGTGGCGATCCAGTAACTTGGAGTAAGTATCACCAAAACCGTTAGCTAAGAGGCACCGACTCGCGTCAAAACGTACATCTGCATGATGCAAAAGAGAAAGAGAAACTACTTTCGCCCGTTTTCTCAATCGACATTTTGGGGGCCCAAAGCTTCGGGAGCTAAAATGCGGATCTCGGGTGGTGACGAAAGCGGGAAAGAGGAAGAAAACGCCGCCGACCCGCCGTTCGCCGATCGAGATATTGACAGGGGAAGTCTTCTTTTGGTGTTGATGCTTTTAGCACGGCGTTTTATTAATATCCGAGATCCGGGATGTTTTGGCTTTCTATTTTTGTGAGCTGTTTATGGTGTATATCCGATGTTTATGAAACGCTTTTAGCCGCATTCCTGAAGCCGTTATAGCGTGGGTGCAGTTGGCTGTACGACGGCAAAGGTCGGCGACCAAATTGAGCTTTCACCGTTTAACAGCATTTTGCTTTATTGCGGTATTCTTATCAGTGGTATCTGATAGATAAGTAATTGCAGTGGAAATATTGTGTTATCACGATGCGATGCACTCAACCTCCTGTCCACTACACTCTCCTACCACACCAAGCATCACCATCAACTTTAATAATACAAGAAAAATAAAAGGTTCCCGTGAAAGAGAAAAGCGAAAAGATTCTCACACATCAATTCTCATGTAAAGTTAATATCCCCAAAATCCCCCAAAAAATGCAAAAAAGTACGCGCTGGACAAGCACCTACAGCAACCTCCCGATCGCAGCCCCAACACACACGCTCATCCGTCGGCGGTTCTCATCCCCGTGTTGGCCCCCGTCAGAACGAAGACTTTGACCGTTCGGCCACTCTCAGTGCCCGTCTTTACTTTATGCCGCGAATTTCTACATGATAAGGGTATAGGAGGTCTTGTCGGTTGGTTGGCAGTGTTGAGGGGGAACTTGAGTGATGGTTGACAGTGATGAGTGGATCACTACAACTGAATGGGTAATAACTCGGGAAACGGGCTCTTGAACGCCTTCTGTGTAACTGTTAAGCTGAAATGCTTCAGTTGCAGCCTCGGCATGCGAGTATATCTCCCCCTGAATACCTCGGCGAAACCTCCACGTCAACTCGGTACATGAACAGACGTCGTATCCATGCCGAGGGTCATTTCTTTTGTGCAGGTCGATCAATCTGGAGCTTCCGACATACATATATCCGCACGTATAGGATGTTACATGCTCGGGAGAGCTACCGACGTTGTCTCTTTTCGCTCTGTTGATACAGGGCTGGGAGGTATAGGGCCACTCTTGTTGCTACCTGCGCTCGGATGGGATACGACTCTGGCAAGTGCCGGGTCTATGGGATTATGGTTATCTGGGGGATTTCTAATAGAATCAAGGTATTGTCTCCTACTTTGGTTGTTGTTGTTTGAATATCACCATTCGGTCATGTTAGCAGTGACACTGACGCTATACACAGAACCATAACACAACCCATCTTCACATACCTAACAAAAACAACTTCTTAAGAATGCAAAAAACCATCTGATGCCATGTCGACATTCCCGTCCGGCGATGCCGACATTTTCTTCAAACCAACCCCCCCGGACGCAGCCCTAATCCCCACACCCCAGCAGAAACGAAACCCCCGGAGCCCCGGCTCTCGCTTGCCCCGGCTCCGTCGGGCAACGTGGGATACCCGGGCCGAAGGGCCGCACACCTTCTTTTAGATTCCCTCCCGTCACTTGCTGACCCCTCCGCCGACAACCGCCAAGGTGTGTGTGCCTGGTTACGCGGATTTGCTATCTTGATAGGGTAATTGTTCGTTACCCAGTCTCTCGGTGCCGAGTTTACGCGCTTTATCCAAGCGAAAACAAAGAAAAAAGCAACATCATCTTATTTTCCGGCATCGTTTAATGCCAAGAGTGTGTTTTCCCAATTCATTGGTAAGGCATGTTCTTAGCTGACCGCTGATAAGGCGCAACTACTGTGCAACGTGGCATGCTCTCACTCAAACATGGAAGTTTTATTTGTCAAATGGATCTTTTCTCGTCCTCGGATTCTGTTTCGCAACTTTTGACGATTATGAGCCCACTGAGTCTTTGCCTCTGCTATGCATACAAGAGAAAAAAGAAACCTTTTCAATCTCGGCTTATACCTCTCTCCTTGGACAAGTGCTCACCACCATCATCCCCCCCTGAGTCTCCCGTAATCGTCCCGACCCTCAGCCGCTCTCACGGTCCGTCTATACCGGACGTTTACTATCCCGTCGATCTGCAACCAGCATTTTGCGCTTCTCAGCTGCAGTTACATTTTTCCCCACTCCCCCAGCCTCAGTCAGAACCTCAAACAACCCATATCCCTGTCTATTTCTGGTTGGAGGTGTCCAATTCTGCCTATCTTGTACCTTCCCTACTGAGGGATTCTCGGCCAATTGCCTCGCCTCATGTCGGTGCAATAAACGGATGACCTTGTGAATCCCTCATGACGCCTCGTTCGTCTGCCGGATGTATAAGTTGGTTGCCCACCTCTTATTTCTCTGGGCTGCATTCTTATTTTCTTGTAGAAATACACATGACTGGTTGCTATTATCCAGGCTGAATTCGCATCCTTCAAGTTCCAGTTGGGTTATTGAACAAGGGGACGATACATCAAACTACCTATTTTGAGCCCCTACTACATTGAACCCTACTACGTCGAACGACATGAATGAGTCAAATACCCCTTCCACTCCTGACACGGAGTACTCCCCGCCCTGCAGTCCCCCGCAGAAAAACCAGCACCTCCGGGACACTCGGTCCGCCGCAAAGGAGAAGCTGGCGACACTAAGCTTGAAGGAAAAGGCATGGCTGGAGGGGACATGAGCTATATCAGATTATGCATTCTGACCTCTATAGGTCTCTCTTCTTACCGCTGCCGACTTTTGGCGGACAACAGCCATACCCGAGAAGGGTATCCCGGCTATCAAGACGACTGATGGACCAAATGGAGCGAGAGGGGGGATATTTGTTGGTGGCACAAAGGTCAGTTACTGAGTATACACTATGGTCAATGACTGAATATGTCAGGCTGCTCTGTTTCCATGCGGCATCTCACTCGCAGCCACTTGGAACAAGGACCTCCTCTACCAAGTTGGCCAGCATCTAGCCCTCGAGACAAAAGCGAGGTCCGCAGAGATGCTCCTTGCTCCCACTGTCTGCATGCACCGACATCCCCTCGGCGGGCGAAACTTTGAGTCCTTCTCCGAAGATCCCCTCCTTACGGGAAAGCTTGCGGCTCAGTACATCAAGGGTCTACAAGACAAGGGCGTGGCAGCAACCATCAAGCGTAAACAGACCACACTCGACAATTACCATGTGAATGAGCTAACGGTGAAACAGATTTCGTTGGGAATGAGCAGGAGACGAATAGGCTGACGATAGATTCGCTCATCACTGAGAGGCCTCTCCGAGAGCTCTACCTCCGTCCGTTTGAGATTGCCATTCGAGAGGCGAATCCGTGGGCTGTCATGTCTTCGTATAATCTCATCAACGACGTCCATGCGGATCTCAATAAGTATACGCTCAAGGATATTTTGCGAGGAGAATGGGGTTATGATGGGTTACTCACCACTGCCCCTAACTACACCTAGAAATACTAATTATTCTTAGGACTGTGGTTTCGGATTGGGGTGGCATCAACTCGTCCGTCGAATCTGTACAGGCAGGATGCGATATCGAGTTCCCCTATTCAGCAAAGTGGCGATTAGACAAGCTCATCACCGCAGCAAACGAAGGTCTCATCAGCATGGATGATATCGATCAAGCTGCAGAGAACATGCTCACTTTAGTAGAGCGACTTAAAGGAGGTGACATGTCACTAGAGGAACCCGAGCGAGAAGACGATCGAAAAGAGACGCGAGAACTCATCCGAGCTGCTGGACACGAAGGACTCACGCTTCTCAAAAACGACGACGGCATTCTTCCGATTTGCCCCAAGTCTACCAAGGTTGCTGTCATTGGACCAAACGCCAACAGAGCTATTGCCGGTGGTGGTGGAAGTGCCAGTTTGAACCCGTACTATAACACGATTCCCCTCGACAGCATCCGCAAGGTATCTCAGAAGAAGGTGACTTTTGCTCAGGGGTGTGATATCCACAAGTGGCTTCCCGTTGCATCCGACTACTGTACCGACAAATCTGGTAAGCCTGGTGTCAACATTGACTGGTTCGCGGGCGACAAGTTTGAAGGAAGTCCAGTGGTTATACAACGAAGGACAAACACGGATCTCTTCCTTTGGGATTCGGCACCGCTTGCGCAGGTTGGACCTGAATGGTCTGCCATCGCTACTACGTACCTCACGCCAAAGACGACGGGTAAACACACCATCAGCTTCATGAGTGTAGGTCCCGGGAAGCTATACGTCAACGGGAAATTGGTTCTGGATCTGTGGGAGTGGACTGAAGAGGGAGAAGCAATGTTTGACGGGTCGGTAGACTACCTCGTCGACGTCGACATGGAAGAAGACAAGGCAGTCGAACTCCGCGTGGAAATGACCAACGAACTCCGTCCTATTTCCAAGCAGAAGCAATTTGGCATCACACACAAATACGGTGGTTGCCGTATCGGATTCAAGGAACAAGATCGGGTCGACTATATCCAGGAGGCGGTCGAGACGGCTCTTGCAGCGGATGTGGCTGTGGTGATTATCGGGGTGGACGCCGAATGGGAATCAGAGGGTTATGATCGCCAGACGATGGACTTGCCTGTTGATGGGAGTCAGGATAGACTCATTGAGGCTGTGGTAAAGGCGAATCCGCGAACCATTGTTGTTAACCAATCTGGCAGTCCGGTTCATATGCCCTGGGCAGACCATGTTCCTGTCATTATCCAAGGATGGTATCAAGGACAAGAAGCAGGAAATGCACTTGCCGATGTCCTATTCGGCATCCAAAACCCCAGCGGCAAACTCCCAGTAAGTGTATACTCCAAGTCCAACACCCTCGCTAACACAACTGTAGGCAACATTCCCCAAGCGAATCGAACACACTCCAGCCTGGCACACCTGGCCCGGCGAGAACCACAAAGTCCTCTACGGCGAAGGCCTCTACATCGGCTACAGACACTACGACCACTCCAAGATAACCCCTCTCTTCCCCTTTGGCCACGGCCTCTCCTACACGACCTTCGAGTACGGCCGACCCGAGATTTCCTCCCGCACGCTGACACCCGACGGCGTCATAAACATTACACTCGCCATCTCAAACATTGGCAACCGTGCTGGTGCGGAGACGGTGCAGTTATATGTTCACGATGAGAAGAGTCGGTTGCCGAGGCCCGAGAAGGAGCTTGTGGCGTTTGAGAAGGTGTTTCTTGAGGCAGATGAGACGAGACATATTACTATCAGCTTGGATAAGTATGCTGTTGGGTACTATGACGAGACTGTTCCTGGATGGATCGCTGAGGAGGGTGCCTTCAAGGTACTCATCGGGGCGTCGAGTGCTGATATAAGGTGAGTAGACTTGGTGAGAGTTAAAGACAGGGGCTAATCTGAGCAGGCAATCGACGAGATTTTCCGTCAAGGAGTCATTTACCTGGGTATTCTAAGGAACCCAAGTAACCTTCACAAGCGTCCATTAGACGGCGCACACCAAGGCAAGCTAAACTGCCTTGTTTCTTTCTCATTCTTCGCATTTGCAATAAATATCGGTTGCTCCATCAGGTTTTTCTTCAGAGATTGGATATGTCGGGACATGAATTTCAAGAGGTGTACAATGAACAGGACTTCAGCGAAACAAACTGACGGCTGATGTGCCTCTCGCAATAGCATTTCGGATAGTATGAATACCTATTCCAAAGAACCTCATCAGTGTAGCCATGACCAGATCTTCCAGTCAAAGCCGACAAGATATACTGTAGCTATGCGAACCAGCCAGCACAAGGTAGCATCCCTTGTCCATAATCCAAACACTTTTTTTCGTCCGTCATTCTGAAAGCAGTAGCCGTGCGAACGTAGTCCAATCCTTTCTTGATCTAAACAACTCGTCAGATTTAAACCCCCTCAAGTAAAAGACACGTAAAACATACCTCGTATATAAACATTACACGTGCCGACGTGCTCTCGACCCTTCACGGTCATACACATCGGCGATGCTCCAACCGTGTTTTGTTCATGCGCCTGTCACCGCGCATTCTTTATCTCTCCGGCTCTCGAAGCATCTCTTCAGTCGCGTTCCTCGCGCTCCTTGCCCTCGGGACTTCGACTCCTGCTCCTGCCTGTCCTTCTACCGCCCGCGCCTCGTCCGCGTCCGGGCTTACCAGGCGGGGGTCGGACGAATGCAAAGTCCACCTGGATGGTTTGCTCGAGGAGCTTTGTCTCGTGGGCGCCGTCAATTGCCGCTCGGGCCTCCTCAAGAGTAGTATACTCGATCAACGCGTATCCCTAGACGCATTTAAGCATTAGCAATCCATTTCATTTCATCGCAACGTGTCCTGGCGCGACTCACCTTGACGTAACCACTTCGTCGGTCCAGGTTCAAGTGCATGTTCTTGATCTCGCCGTACTCTCCAAAAATATCCTGCAGAGACTCCTCATCGGCCTCCTCGTGGACGTTGGTGACGACAATGATCCAGCCCTCGATGGAGCGGACGGCTGTGGCTTTGGCATGGGTCTGCATGTCGGACTCGTTGCGCGCGGGGGGCGGGGGGGACGCCGCGTCGACGTCGACATCCATTTCTACGTCGGCCATTTTGAGAGTGTGATTTTGGGTTGTTGATGAAGGAATTGAGCACGTGTTGAGGTGTGTTATTGCTGTTGTTATGGGGGAGCTCGGGCAGAGTTCAGGCGGGAGGATGAAATTGATATCACGTGACTATGGACATGGCGCCGGAATGGTTCAATTCATCACGAACTGCACAGTAATCGAAAATGCATTATTAGTCGATCATCAAGGCACGCATTTCTTGCATTAACAAATGAATCCAGGGGCTATTCATCAAGAGTATCCTCAGGCATTCATTCTAACATGGATGTCATCGGCGTGAGTCACTCGCCGAAATGGCAGCGGGGTTCACAGGGTCTACGAAGTTCGCAGTCATCATCCATTTCCACCTGTCGAAATTCCTCATCATAGACCACCGTAACATTCACAATCCGTAGCAGATAATTCGTATGGGCGCGAACAAATGTTTGTTGTATTGACAACCGACACCGGACGCCGAGTAGAGTCGTAGTGCTTCTTCGCCATTCCTTTTTTGATTTTGTGCAAGGGGCTCAGCCTATATCGTGCGACCCGACCTAATCCATCTTCCCATTGCTGAGTGAAGCAACCATCGGTGAACGATTTCTGCAAGCCAACCTCCCAATACCGCAAATCCAGTCCTAGGTAAAAACCAGTCGTTTACGAGCCGGGGTTGGGGTTCATCTGTCGGCATCGTCAGCGCCCGTGGTTCTGTAGTCGTGTCGGGTCTGCTCACCTTCCGCTTGCCACCAGTCATGGTAACGTTGACGAATCGTCGGGTGTACTTGAGGCGCTTAAGAGCACGGCCCTTGGGGACCTTGGTCTTCTCCTGCTTCTCAACCTGTATGACGGGGGTGATGGTCAGTGATCGGAGTCGTCGGGATCGATGGAAATTATTCGTGGCGCCGTCGTACCTTAGGAGTCTGAGACTTGACCTTGCCTGAGTTATTGTCAGCGACGTTCTATCATCGAAACATCATCGCAAAGAGATGTGGCGGGCGAAACGTACCGGCACGGGCAAGAGATCCGTGAACTTTACCCATTGTGAATGATTTGCTTGGTGGTGATGTGGATGGTGAGTCGTCGGCTGGAGGCGCGGTAAGATCGATTTTTTGGAATTTGGCAAATGATTGTGGGCGGGAGGCGACCCTCACGTGAGCGGGGAAAAGATGCCCTCTCGGATAAACTTGAGCCGAGTGTGGCTGGAGGTGTGGCTGGTGGCTTAGGTAATGGGTCTTCTCGCAGCCTTGGTCTCTGTGCCTCCCTCACCAGCGGCCGATGGTCTGGAGGCCCGAAACAATGAGAGGTTTCATGTGATTTTGGTCTCAATATTCATTTGTGATATTGCCCTTTTCTTTTCGGTTTCCCTTTGTATAGCTTACTCTCAATTCAAGAGTCAAGAAACTGAGCTCCTCCGTGATGACGTCATTGGCGATATTCCCAACCAAGCAGAGTTGCTGCGAGAGGTCTGACTGTACATTAAAGCAGGCTGAGCAGTGAATATATAACATGAACTCGGATGCCTTCCGTAAGCCTCTTCTCATGCAATCAGGTACCATCTCACGCCTCGCACCACAGAAGATGGTTCCTGACAGGCGTTACATCGCCCCCGAGGCAGTGTCGCCAAGATGGATGTGCAACTCTAGCCTCTTGCCCTGCCATCCCGGGAATCAGGCAGCAGATCAAGTAATTTGGCACATGCAGGAACATAGTTCTGAGCAATCTCGGGGGCTTTTTCCTTCTGCCGGAACTCTAAGTTGTATGTTCCTGAGTTTAGTGAGTTCGTATTGTAGAGATTGAATCACGTCGTGTTTGATGTTCCTGGACTTGAAACTGGAGCATGGGTTATACGGATTGGGTGAAGCTTGGAGCAAGGGATCTTGGGAATACGATGTCGGGTGTTTTATCAACGTCGGGACCCTTCTCTTGGGTGAGCCCGTTATCCACATACCATATTATTCGTATTTGGAGACAAGCTAAGCTCATTGTTGAGATTGGGCGGCCGACTACTAACAGCACACGATCTCTATCTCAATCGAAAGGAAAGCAAAGCGACCAAATGCATATAGCAACTTGAGCCGGTTTCTTTTCATGGAAACAATAAAGATCAATGGTTGCGAATTTTCCGCGTCATTGTGTAGGGTAGACCAACGGCCCAATCCTTCAACCCACAGAATCCTCTCCCCTCACAGACGAAAAAACCGCCGAGCAATCGCACTCACTTACAAGGCCCATCCAAGCCAGAGAAAGTCAGTCATCCGCATTGCCTCGTAGGATCTCGGCCCCAAGCGGGGATGTTTTTTTTTACTATATTTACGCGGAGCAGGGTCCTTGTTGCTGCAACAATACGAGGATCAAGGAGCCACTGAGGCCAAAGAACGAGGGCGTACTTTGCAGCAAGGAATTTTGCGTGATCCACCATGGGCTGGACGTCGATCGTATCCAGATCAAGAGGAAGAGGATGCTGTAAGTTGATGAATTTGTTACTTTGCGATGGATGCCTTTTTAATATATTGCTGGTGCCCAATTCATGGTTCTAGGGAGGAGAATCAGATCGAAAAGACTTAAGTTGCTTGTTTGCAGCAACATCACGGTTGATTCTCGTAGTATCATGACATCCACCGTACCGAGGTAGCCAAGATCATACGCCGCTCTTATGAGGGTTTTCAATATTGGCCTTTTTTCTCGTGTCCGGTGATATTTCCTGCTTTCCACCCATGAGCACACCGCCGCTCGGGAGAAAAGAAAAAAACGTGATGCACGGACTGCCCCGGATAGATTAGCACGAGGTCTGGGCGGTACCACAACACGAACAGCACAACACCACCCATGCGTCAGGCATCACATCACCACGCAGCTGTCCTGCAGGCTCTTGCAGGTCGCTAGGCGCCCTTCTTCGTGGTTAGCCGAGCAACGCTCCCAGCCGCTTGTGTATGTTTAGGTTTTGGGGGCATGGCATGGCATGACTTCTTGTGTGTGTTTATCGGTTCTTATTCCGCTGTGATCGACAGGAAAAAAAAAGGTTGGATGGACGGACGGGAAGAAGTTTGGATGGCAGGAGATGAGTCTGCCACGTTGTGCTGCACTTCATCCTTTGTACTCCATAATAACCTCAACCTCCTCATCCAACCTCCATCCTACATTAGATAGAGTCGCTCAATGCACTTATTCGAAGGCCACTGGAAGCCAGCCACCTCAATTGTGTAAACTATCAACACTGTAAGCTTAACCCAAGATGGCGTTCCCCTCGCAGTCGCCTCCGCCGTGTCGACGAGCTTCCATAAACGACAAGGACATAAACGAGCTGTCCCCATCATGAGGCTAAACCCCAGAGCTCCAAGCTCCAAGCAGCCACCACTCGTGTCTTTTTCCAGAGGCAGACGCCTCTTGATCGATCTTTTTGGGGAAGTGGTCCCGTTCTATTCGTGTACGCTCGCATTTTGGTGTGCAGACGTCAGTCAGATCAGGCCCTTGAAGTGAACCCAGGGAAATGCGGGCTATTTTTGGGTGCATGCTCAGCAGTGCCGGGCTTCGGCCCCTCCCTAACTCACTGAAGACCCCCAAGCGCCGTAGGGCCACTGCAAGGCCATACTGTGGATCGGCCGATTATGGCGTTGGGAGCTTGTGGTCAGCCAATGGGGTGACGCGGTCCGACGATGACAGCCACACTGATTCTGTGGTGCCCACCTCGTCAGTTCGTATTCTCGGCCGACCCAAACCCACAATGGATAGACGACGACCTTGATTTTAGGTCCTTTTACGAGAAACTGCAGGATGCGGGTGTTGGATGTGCTGAAAGGTGCTGAAAGTTCGATCTAACGAATGTGATTGCAGAAAGAGACATGAGGGGGATGTCGATCCAGTTATTCAAGGGAGAATCAGCTTATCAGAGGGCAGTTGTTGAGCTATCAAACATTACCGAGACAGCTCTCATACCTAAGCTCAGATCTTGGTGGTTCCAGTTTAGCCCAGAAACCCCCAGTAATAGACCGTCATCAGCGTCAACAACCAGGGCAGCTAACAGTCAGTGGCTTTTCTGGGTCGACTACAGTAAACACACTAACTAGGGCTGGCCCAGGCCAGGCCAAACCCGATGCCGCCATCCCGCAATCACGCACCCATGATGCGGAGGACCCATCGCATCGCATCGCATCCGGGAAGACCGCTGCTCAGCTGGTGTCGTTGGGTCGACGGGCGTCATGAGCAATTGGGATTGGTCCAGCCATGTCTAGGTTGTTGGTCTACCGCAGAGAGCATGGAAGACAGTTACAGCTGCTGCAGCAGAACAAGAGACCATCCGGGATATCGGGATCTTGCTTGCTTGGTTGCTTGCCTTTACCTTGCTTGGCTTGGCCCTGCAATTTGGCTTCTGGACAAAGAAAGTCTCACCAGGGCGAGCGTCAGGAATTTTCGGGACTTTTCTATTTTCTGCTCTTTCTTCATGTTTCCCCATCCTCATCCCATGCCCTGCCCTGTCTCATCCCATCATCGTCCTTCATCTTAAGACGACACCCCCCCTGCTTCTCCCTCCTCTATCTCTTACAAACACTCAATATCCCAGTCCTACGTTGCATCGGGAATTCTACGTATTCCTATTTTCATCTTGAATCCGTTCCCGCTCCTCCCTCTTCCCGTTGACCTTTTTTTGCCCCCTCTCCTCCCACTCTGGTGTCTGGTCGAATCCAACCTCACCAACCTCTTTGCATACAAACCTCCAAATCACGAGACGGCAACGCCTTGTCCCACCGCTTCTACTTACCCGCCCACATCTTGAGACACGACCGCTTCCGTCGCTTCTCGACAATAGATTCTTTTCTTTTTTGATTGTCGCCGCTTTCGTCGTTTCCCCCCAGAAACTCAATTCTTGAACATTTTCTCTCGTTTTGTAGAGAAGGAAAAGAAGGCGGGGCATGAGTCTAGAAAGACCATAGCAACAAGCAACAACAACAAACACCCACCATCTTCGCCCACATCCACCATCGCCAGAGTTGATTCTCTCGCCGAACCCGGCACCCGGGCGATTCTCTTTCGGCGCTTTCAGCTAGGTAGTTCTTTAGCTGCAAACACCCGAAGCAGTTCATTCTTCCGACAGACCGTCAGCTGCTACTCATTCAATTGTTGCGCTTATCTGCAGCAAACCACCCCCACCTTACGCCATCTTGTCCGACAAGAGCAGCTCTCTGCCCATTTCTTTGCGCTCACATTTTCTCCCGAACTTTCCTCACAGATCTCGCATGTTCTGAGGCGTTTTTGCGTGTCGCCAGCTTCGGGTCGACTCGCCTAGACTTACAAAACCGACATCATGCAAGAGATTATCCAGCCTCAGGCGCGAGGGCGCTCCAACAGCTTACAGCGCATGCTGGACCTTGAGAAGAAGCTCAATGTAGGTTCCGGAACCACAGAGGAAGCATCATGTAAGACTGACCGCAATTGCAGTTCCAACGAACCCACCAAGGCTCCGTGCCTCCATCTCCCACCGTTACAGATAGCTCTGTTCCTCCAAGCCCCGGCTTCGCTCCTCGCCGCTTTGAATTGGTGCCAAAAGACAAGAAAGTCCCTCCTCCGGTCCGAAACTACAATGCCGTGCCTCCACCACTCTTCTCCTCTCACACAGCTCCCGCGCGGGCTGAATCACCCAATGTGATACAACGAAAACCAGTCGGGCAGGGTGCCTCCCGCTCCGTGTCGAGGGAAGCCTCCACAACCGACCTCACAGCAGATAAGCACCCACAAAAGACGGTGGCTTTCATGTTCCCCCCCGACGTGGAGGAACAGCGATCTGTTTGTCAGTCCCCCACATGGGAGGCCTATGACCGACGAAAGAAGGAAAAGAAGGAGGAGAAAAAGAAGGGGATCGAAAAGAAGAAGGAAGACGATAAGAAAAGGGAACAAGAAAAGGATCAGGCCATGAACGAGGCCCTTGAGGAGGCTTGGAAGAATGCACCTAAACCTCGTGGTAGAAAGCTGACCAAGCACCAACCTCCGCCCACCTCCGGCGTCTTTGCGGCTCAAGGTCGAAGCATGACCGAACCGGCACGGCCCCCGACGACGCAGCAGAAGCGGCGATCTCGATCCTCCAGCTTGCTGGGCTTCTCCATCGGGAGGAACAACGACGAACCTGAAGAGCCCCGGAGCCATCGCCGCTCCAACTCTCTCACATCCCTATTCCGCAGCTCATTCGAGATCCGACGAGCTTCATTCGACGAGACTAGCTCCACGGGCTTCCTCGGAGGCGTCAAGCTGGAGAAGAAGAAGGAGGATTTCCATCAAAAGGTCCTCGAGGATCAAGCAAAGGGAAACAGCAAGGTGCATCCCGCTCTGCGAAAATCGTTCCTTGGGCACGGCTCATTCACACCTCTCAAGACCAACCCCCAGCAGACCAAAGAGGCAGACGCCCAGCGAAGGGCGTACCCGCCCATCTCGATCAACACGGCCGCCGCGAGAGGTCAATCGAAGAAGCCGCCCAAGTCGCCTCAGCGAAGAGGCTCCGTCAACATTTACCTATGGAGTGCGCGCGCTAAGCGAAACTCTGCCGCATCCGAGTGTGCTGTGGCTGATGATACTGAAGATGAAGAGGAGCAGAACCAGGTGCACACGCCTGACAGCGAGGTCTTGTATAACAAGGCTCAAGGCCTTACGAGGAGGGGATGCGTTCACATCAAGAATGGCTCAAACCCTGTTTCTGACCAAAAGTCGGTCAAGAGCCATGAAGATCTCAAGGCTCGTGCTCAGAGTGAAAGCAGCCAAGCTAGGCCTGTGAGCGCTGAGAGCACCCAGAGCCAGAGGATGAGGGAGATTCCACCCCTCAGGATCAAGACCCCCAAGGTCACCGAGAAACCGGCACCGGAGGAGACCACCGTCTCCAAGCCGCCGATTGTGCCACTGGCAAAGCCCCGTCCTCGACGGGCATCCGTCACTTCCACCTCAACTGCACCTGAGCCTCCACGAAAGAGTTCAAAGAGGAATTCTCTGATCTTCCTGACCCGACTCCAATCACACTCGCCGCAAGATGACCCCTCGAGCTCCAAGAGCAGTTTTGGTTCTCCCAAGGACAAGAAGTCTATGGAGTCGAGCAGGTCGTCCAAATCATCCAAGCACAACCCGCCTAGCATCCGGTATGAGCACACCTCAGCCGGCGAGCGACCCAAGCCTATCACTTCGGAATCCTCCCCGGCCGTGAGCACGAAATGGACCCTTAGAGAGGCTGCCAAGAGTGCTTTCGGCCGTGGTCACTCATCCCATGGATCCGTCTCTCGTCCTTCCACGGCAAACGTCTCGCCCGAACCTTCGACTGATTCTCCCAAGACTGACTCGTCAACACCCATCATGTCGAATAGCCAGCCGTATAGGGGGCTGAACATCAGTGGCGGCGTCCCTCTGGATGCTACTCACAGCGCCCGACCTGGAAACAAGCACCTTTCCCCGGCAATGTCCTCTCCCAATTGCGACCTACGACGAGCTCTTCAGACTCTTCCTACTCAGATGCCATTCAATCTGTATCGCCCCTCAGCACACCACACACTACTCCTCCTCAGTCTGAGATGGGCCATTCTCCCAGGATGGCGACTATCAAGCCCGTGCTGCCACCTCCAGCAAACCACGGGTATGAACAGGTCAGCCCATATTGGTCGTACACCAACTCGCCACAGCTCCTCCCTACCGAGCCTTCTGATCTGAGCAGCTCAGAGGCAGAGGCCGATCCTATCCAGGAGGCGGCAAACAGGGTGATGGAAGCATTCTCGAATGCCAACCTCCGAAGCCCAACCTTCCAGCGCAAGAGGTCGGATCTCAACTCTTCAGCCGAGACCAGCTTTGCTTCAACACCGACTCAACTGCATCCCCCGTTGAAGCACAAGGACAGGAGCAAGGCTCGAATCCGATCCCCCATCAACCCTCAATCTCCGCGTTTCGATCGCGTAGGAAGTCCGCTGCGAGGTCATAGGCCGACCCTCTCGGACCCCGAGGCATCAATCAAGACGCTCCGTCACAGGGCCAACCTGGAGCACCAGCAGCCCGGTGAGCCCGTGGCCAAGATGTTTGTCGAGTGCTGCGAGTGCAAGTACTACCACGACATGCCGAGCAAGCTCTACGAGGCTATGTCCAACCCAGACGCTGTTCTCTCGTCAACTGAGCAGCTCGGCTTCGCGGGCAGCGTTTCCATGACTGTGCGATGTCCGTGGTGCAAGCACGAGATGAGCACCAAGTGCTGCGCAGGATTCGCGGCCATGGTGTACATCAAGGAGAGATTCCACTGATCATCGTCAACTTTGACGAGTTCAATCCTTTTTTTCAATGTTTTATTTCTGCCCTTTTTCTTTGATAGACGACAGCACGACGCTACCCATTTTCTTGAAACCCTCTATTGGCGCTCAGGAAGAAAAGAGGAGAGAATGTCTGGGAGACACGACAATCCCTTGACTAGTATCTGGTTTTTTACTTTGTTTGTATCAGTGGGATATAATTGCACACTGCTTGGCTAAACGCAGCCTATCTGACAATACCTAGGTATACTTTTCGGTGGAGAGAGATTGAAGGGATTCATGTATTTAACCTGATGACCTAATATGATGACCTAACGACATGATGAATTGAATCAAACAACAGACTCGATCCGTTTTCACCGTATTTGATCTTGTGAAGTAACTGTTACGTATATTTTCAAGGACCCGTAGACTTTCTGGACCCTGCTTCAAGGGTCCCATGATGGAGTTTGGTCTCCATGACCTCGGGGAGTTTGAACAAAAGCTGACGTCACCCTCTGACTTTCCTCTTCAGGTTTAACTCCACTCGAACCCCCTCATATGGTTCGTATCGAAGACGTTTTAGCATTTACCCTAGAACTCGATAGTGAATCTTGGCATTTTCTCATCGATCATGGGCGCCAAGGAGTCAACAGTTTTTCAATCACCTTCCGTTATCGGTGTAGTTGGATCTAAAGGTATGGGGAATCTATGAATCTAAAATGGTGTTGTGTTTTGATGAATGAGGATGGGATATTGAGAACGTGGTGGTGTGTGATCAAATATCGTTGTGGGCCGGGGTCATTGGCATCGGGGATAGGACTGAACACCGATGAGGGGAGAATTAGCTGACGAAAAGAACATTTTGGATATTCAAGTCATGATTGACCCTGAACAAGAATCCTGTTGCCTTGTTAATTCTCATCCATTGGACGAATTTCCTTGTGACAATACGTCTTGGTTGACGTTGCGCAGCGCTGACGTCAGGCAAAAACAGGGATTTGGAGATGGGCTTTTGCCAGGTTTTTGGGAAGTGAGCAACGTCCCCGTGGGAAAGGGTTGGAAGACAATGATATCAAGACATACGTCAGGCTTTGGGGGGAGATAAGATTTCTTGCCATCGTTTCCCCTGTTTTACAATTTTGAAGTTGTTCAGAGCATCTTGCAATAGCATCACCACGATACCCCACGTAAAACTCGTCCTTCAACTTACCACCAAATCACAACACAAACATCACAATGGGTGAACCAAAGAAGGGAACAATCCTAGCCCGCAACAAGGAAGGCACCCTCGAAGCCTCAGCCCTCCTCTGGCGAGCCCTCACATCCGACAAGCCCGAAACGATGCGCAAGTACATAACAAAGGACGCAGTCCTCGCAGAGCCGGACCGAAAAGTCTACTCTCCAAAGACGGAGCCCACCCTCGACGAGTACATCGAGGAGGACTACGAGCCGTGGACCGCGTACAAGGTCCACGGGGAGCCAGAGTTTGTCGAGATCGACATGATGGCCTCAGCCCTCACTTATCGCGTCACCGCTTGGAAGCTCAAGGGAGGGGAGATGGTTGCTACCGAGGGGTGGTGCTCGAGTGTTTTTAGGCAGGGTCCTGGGGGAGATTGGAGGTGCTGTTGTCACCATATGGCCAAGATTTGAGCGGCGTTTTGAGAGAGATGATCATGTTGGGGTGGTGAAGTGTAATCTTGTAAAGGGAAAGGATGTGAAAGACGGTCACTCTTGGCCGCAAGGGGCCTTGAAGCACCAACCTACCAATGGACATGGGGGTCTTGTTGGTTGTGGGTTGCAGTGGGTTGGGGGTTCTGAGGGAGGCGAATATTGGGCATTTCCCTCTTTTTTTTTTTTTTTGTATTGTAATGAAGATCATGTGCGATGATGTTATCTCACCTTTTGTAAATGAAACAAACCAACTTCCGTATTCAACCTCGTACATATTTTCTTGTTGTGTAGCATCTTCCCACCTAAGTAATGGGATGTCAGCAGATGTCTGTGTATGGGTTGCAATGCTGAAGGTCTCGATCTGCTTTGCCAAGATGTTGACCTTATTTTTTTTTAGTGGATATCTATGGAGTTCCAATTGTCAATGTCGACTTCTTTTCAGCTGCCCTCGTGACTTTGCTTCTTCAACGTAACCATCCTTGTCAATTGAGTATCATCCTACCCCGGAGCAGTCGGGCTTACATGTCCGCTGTTATGTAAGACCCCTTGTTCCTCGTAAACTCCATGCCCCCGGACGCCCCGAACTCCCTCGGTTGGAGAGAGAGGAGAAGAGGACAAAAACGAATTGAATGCAGTTCATCTCGTTTCCCCGCTCGAAACAAATGCCAAGAATATCGCCGTCGGCCATCGTCCAAAACGAGGGGGAGGGGCCCTTTCTTCCGCGTGGAAGCCATCACAGGGGTTTGTATGAAAAATGGTGGCAAAAAAGAAAAGAGGTCTGTTTCTTGATATGGTCTCGTGCGTGTTATCTTGCGTAGTATAGTTATCGACGAGTGTCTATTGGTGAGATGAGAACAGTTGAGGCTAACATTAGCTTGTATACCAAGCCCGTCGGCTATACAAAATCTCTCTCCTCCATCCATCCAGTGGGAAGAGGCATTATTAACGAACAGCGCCAAAAGAAACAAGCAGCTTTTTTTCACGGGAAACTCAATTGACCACTCACCAGCCTTCTTTCCTGCAACTTGACCATTCTGGATGGGTAAGGATTCCCTACGTGCGGGGGCCATTTCGACAAAAGGCTGGGCATCTGCTGCTCCCCTCCTTTCTGCCTCCTCTTGTTTTCCTCTTGGCAAAAGCTTGGAGGCTTGGGCGTTTTTTTTTTTCTGTCTCTCACCATTCGGCCTGCACAACATCATCAAGCCAGGCGTGCCTCGAGTGTCTTGTCCTTCTTGGCTTTCCTGCTGCCTTCGTTGCTTGGCCTTCCACCCCCTGCGTTTTTTGCCTCCGTCCCTTCTATCCGGGCCAGCCAACTTTCTGGGCATTCTCACGATCCGAGGTTATCATGATTCAGACTCGGGACGGACATTGGCTAACTAAACTTCGACACGTTTACCCAGACGGTGGTGTTGCAGTCTTGATTATCGAGAATGCTGCACTGCTGCAGAGAATTGTCGGCCTCAATGTCAAACATTGACCAATTGGTCATCAAAAGGCGTTTCTTGGCAACGTCCATTTTCGTCTACACTCGGTGATAGAATCGGTCTTGATGGTCTGCTGCCCTCCCCGGCGAGCGCCGACTGACCGGTTCTCCTTGTCTGTCCCCCAGCCTGCTGGTCATTGTGCCACCGCCGCTGTCAATGTCTCTCTCTCAAGCTCAAGCCAAGGCCTTGTCAAATGCTTCTTCACCCCCGACAAGACAAAGCCCATGTGTTCTTGGCGGGAACGAGGCAAATAATGTGAACTGCCGGTCTGTGGATGCACCTGCGTGGTGACATCGGTATTCCCGGGATTGCTTCTCTTTTGTCGCCTGCCTGTCTCTTCCTTCTTCCCTGACCACAGCCAACAAGTTTCTCTCTCCCTCCCCCAGACCCCCCTCCCCAACAAGATCCTGGTCGACTTCTCCTCTGCCTTCTGACATCTCCGCTCCGAGGGTGTCAGCGGAGGGCACGTGCCCCGCCTCGTTCTCGGTCTTGTTACGAAGTGTTGCGAGTGGCTCCGCCGCCCCTCCGCTGCTGGGGTCCTATCCTCTCATCCCTGCAGCGCTGTCCTCGCGAGTCCCACCCACGCCGCTTGGCGTTGAGAGAACGTGGGGCCGCTGGGCGTTCCGCTCTCGACGCAGCCTCCGACGGGGGGTGGACATTTCCGCCGTGTCGAGTTGTGGGTGTCTTGTGCTGATCGAGTCCCCCTCGAATAGAGATTGTCACCCAAGGACCATGGGTGGTGATGGTGGTTGAATCCGACATATCATGACACGTGTTGAAAAGCTTGTCGAAGACCCCCAAGGTCTTGCAAGTGCTTGGCTTCTCAAAATGATCTCGGTGGATGATCGTGGGGGAGGTTGGACCTTCGTGAGGTCTGGTTGGGTCTTGATCAGAGGTATCTCGACAAGAGAGGATTGCCTTGCAGCAGCCTATCGAGGATTCTGCCTTACGTTCCAGATACACTCATACGCGCAAAAAGCATGCACGCCGTCTGCCTGCCGTGGCACTGTCAAGGGAAATGAGATGCTGCACACGACCTGATCGAGATCAACCGAGAAGACCCGACACAATGGCAGAGACGCCGAAATTCCGTGCAGTCGCAGTCGCTGCTGTCCAACGGCATCTGCAACCCCGCAATGATTTCATTCATCGAGAGAGATGCATACTGTGCGGCTGAAGACTGAGGTTCTCCTGCTGTGTCAAGGCCCAGACCACGTAGCCTGAGGGCTTGGCTGTATTGAAAGATGAGGGCCTGATGCTGGACGGGATGGTTCACCCCAGGATTATTGCTCGATGTAGAAGGGGCGAAGGCTTGGGGAAACCTGGACAGTGGCGTCCCTCTGCTGGGAGTTTCAAGGAAGCCAAGCAGCAAAGCTGACTGCAAGGCGAGTTTGAACTCGAAGCGAGAGAGACGCTTGTATTCGGTCAACTTCCACTCCATCACTACATTTCAATGCCACCCGAGCATGGTCGGCATATTTTGAGGCCCGAACTTTACCTGCCGTTGGATGTGAGTCAATCTCATGATCCGTCCCAAGATATGCCCCCCGGATTGCTCTGAATGGCTCGCATATAGCCAGCTGCCTAGCTGTGTTGACAAACATGCGACAATTGACAACTAGAGCCGCAACTGTCACAATGGTGGCTGGTCTAAGATTGCCCAAGAGGACTGGTCTGGGCCCAGGAATAGATTGGTGGGCAGATGCTCCCTTGCCGTCTCATCTCCGAGCACCGAGAGTCGGTCGCCTCCTACCGAACGGCGGCGCTCTCACCTCCCCGATCCGATCTCAACTCCCGTGCCGGGTGCTTGCCCGGTGTTCAGTCCAGGGGTTTGCGCGGTTCGATTCAAGCTTCAAGGACCTCCGTTTGCCCCCTCCGCCCCCGGTTTCCCCAGCTTCCCCCCAGTTTCCTCACGTTGGCCGCCGTTCCCGCGCGGAAACCATTCGAACCTCATGGTCGGTGCCGAACTGCCGTCCGTGGCTGCCCGAGAGGATCCTCTCAAACGCCTCCGTGATGGATGGGAACCTCCTTTGATTCCATCACCCGGCAACGACGGCAATCGCAAGCCACCAAATAGATTAGGACTGGGATGCTGAGCAAGTTGAAACCTCATCTTGGGACCTGCAGCGCAGATTTTCTTCTTTGTCCCCCCCCCCCTTCTGAATGGAGTCAGGGTGTGCCGATGCCCCATTGTGGTGAGTACAATTGCTGCCACACACCCCACCCGCTGCATTCCGCCGTGTCGTGTCCGTACACAACGGCAGCCGAGTAAAGTGAGCGTGTTATCGTGACGCCGACATACCCGGGCTATCCCCCGCAGCAAGAGTCTTATCTCCGCCACGGAGAGCCTCGACTGGACTCTGCATCCTCTGTGCCGTGGGACCTCCGTGGGGAGGAGCCCGCTGTGTCCGCCCCGAAGGCCGCATCCCGGAGAGCGGAGCGGGCTCTGCTGGCCAATTGCGGAAGACCAGTGACCCAACGCTGACCTGTGAGAGCCTCGTTATGTACCAAGCATGTATTGCGCAGTAGAGGACCATCCAACAGCCTGTGAGAGGACGGTATAGCCGTACTAATCATGTACAAGCAAGCACCAGTAAGCGCCTCGTATGTGAGAGAGAAGGTGAAAGTGCCGTCGAGTGTGGGGACCAAATCCTCCGTCCTGCGGCATACGGCGCGTCTCATTTTTTTTTTCTCGACCGTTCAGGCGTCAGCGTCAGCAGCGTCTGGCGTCTCTTTTCTCAATGGGCGGCAGGGATCATCACCTCGTCTCCAGTTGCACGTTTGCAATTTCTACTTCTGGATCCAACAGACGAGACAACCTCGCGTCTCGGTGGGAAGCTAGCCGATGCGCACGAGTCGTAGATCGCAGAACAAGACAGACGGTCTGCATTGCAACCGTAATGAGGAAACCTTGCCTTTGCGTGATCGCCGCCTCAGACGCCCCCGATGACCTGAACAGCAAGCCTCGGACGCGGCCAAGGGAGACGGCGTTGATAGCACCTGCGCGAGATGGGTACCATTGCGACCAAGGGTGGGCCGCGGACGACAAGATGTCGGCGATTTTAAGCTTATTGTCACGTTGGATGAGATCCAGGGGAATCTTGGTGGAGGTCTGCTTACGTATCAAGTATCTCGCATGAGGGGCCGTCTTCTAGAAAGGGTCCCGGAAGGTCACGTGAATGATAGGGCTCTGACAGAACACCACGAGGCTTGGCAAGACTGTGTGAGAGAAGACTGCAAACTTCTGGATCTCGGCGGCTTGGCAGTTAGTGCAGTAGCATATCAACCTTCTCTCACCGGAAACACACCCCTGTACACTTGCAGCCGCTAACGACGAGGTACTTTGCCTAGCTAAGGCGTCCTAGGACTCTGGGCAAAGATAAGACTTGCTTGCTAACAATCTCAGGTCTCGTCGAGTGTGGCAGTGCCTGCACCTCATACTTGGCAAGGATTGCACAGGATCGCAGCAAGGCAAGGCACTTGATGGATGGCATGGCATGGGAAGCCGCCGCTGTCGTGCGTTGCAGCGCGAACGAGGCCCAGGCAACGAGCGAACCGATGTGCCATCCAACCACCCTCAAGATCTCATCTGGATCCCGAGATCTCCACGGCAGAGGTCACGAGACGAGACCTGACCTGACCTGACCTGCTGCACTACGCCCGACCGACTCGGGCAGCCCCTGTGATGACCAGTGACAGCCGACTACGGTCTCAGCGAAAAAGTGGGTGCTCCGTGCCGTCCTGCGACTCGGTGCTCCGTCCTATCCGGCCGGTCGACATCGGGAGGGGTGAGAGAGAGCCTCCTTGACGAGAAGCGGCTCTGTTCCCGGTCCCGTTGCAACATCACAAATGAGAAATTGGCCCTAACGACTTGGTCGCAGATATCTGGGTCCAGAACCTCTTGGAGATTGGCTCATCATGGGTTGCTTCAGAAAATTACTTGGTTGACACCTAAAAGGCGAGGGGGACAGAGCAGGCAAGTCCTTCCTGCAGGACGAGGTGGTGCGACGGCGGCGACCGTGACAAGAAGGACGAAGCAACAAGAGAGTCAATCATGACGGACAAGTGTCCAATGATTCGACACCTTTCTGTCGGAGCATCGTATGCCCAGAAATGCCAATACCAATCCCTCGCCCCAGAGGAGAGAGAGGTCAGAACACCAGAAATGCACAAGAGAAAAATCTGTGGTGTGTGTGGTGCTGATGAGGAAGGCGAAGGTAGGGGGGGTGTCGTTGCATCATTATCGCACATCACCAACACCGAGAGATTCTCCCCTCCCGTCTAACGTCGGTTCACGATGGGGTGCCAATGCATCAACAAGGGGGGTCCACCACCGGTGACGATATGGGAAATGCTGAGTAGCCTCTCAGAAGCCTCGTGAGGGTGTCAAGCAAGGCGTCAAGCAAGGCGCCAGGGAGGGCTGATGATACGCTCATGGGCGCGCGCATGGGCGTCTCTCAAGGCTTCGGCCTCGGACTCGGTGGCCCAAAAGCAACGCAGGCTCTCGTGAGGCCTTCACCCCGGTCGCCGAGAGAATACCAAGACCCGGCCAAGGCCTCCGCCGTCCACTCACAGAGGCCAATTGCATGCCGAGCCCGCCACGCCGCGTCACAGGTGCTTTTCCACCGGTGGGATGACGTGCGGACGGCGAGTTGCTTGACCGTCGAGGACGGTCCAGAAACCCCAACACCGTCCAGAACGGCACGGCCCAACCGCCAATCAACATGCACAGGTCCAGGGTGCAGAAATGGGGCCGGGGCAATCCACCGGCGCCGCCCATCGGACAAGGCCGGAGGTGGAAGAGCCGGGTGTTGAACAACAACAACCAAGGTTTCCGTCTTATCGCCAAGGCGCTCGCTCCAGCGCAAACCCCGCCTTTTCGAACAGAAGCAGCAGTAGAGAAGGAAAAATTGGATACATCACTTGGCATTGTGGGGGCTCGCTGGAGAAGGATGATGGAACCCACCTTTCCTTGGACGAGTGGCTGTCCAAGACGATAGTGACCTGGGGACTAGAGTCAGAGAGAAGGGAAGACGGGGTGGGAGATGGATGTCCGGCTACTTCGACGATGCCCTAGTCGAGTTGATTCTCTGTCTATAAGACTGCCTCATCCCCACCCCATGATGGTATTCTTCTCCTCGGATATCTCCCTCCCCAAGGTTCTTTTGCTTGCTCGACCCCTTCGACGCCAGACGAAAGGCTTCCTGAATCCTCCTCCCAGGAATCCCCAGACATAGGCTTGAGGGTCACCCAGCACTAAGCACCTCTTCGAGTCTCCTTCAAGAGATATATAACAACAACAACCTCCCTCGACCGTACCAAACCTACCCCCCCGAGAAACCATCCACGCTGGAGCCTCTTACCAGCCCCGACTTACACCATGGCTAAGAAGGACCAGGCGTCCGAGGTCGAGCATGTCTCTGGCCAGAGCAACCAGCCCATGACACGGCCTGCCCATGCCCTCTCCTTCGACCAGGTTGTCCAGGAGTTGAAGACAGACACTCTCAGCGGCTTGACTGAAGCCGAGGCCAAGCAACGATTCGAGACCTTTGGTAACAATGATCTCGGAGATGCTGAGGGTGTGCAACCCCTCAAGATCATCATTGCCCAGGTTGCCAACGCCATGACAATGGTGAGTCTCTTTCAACCTTTATTGGACAACCCCCCACACTTTTCTCCAAAGTCCTGTTAAGCATATCTCGATGCTTTGTTGCCCACCTGACTTTTCGGCTTGCGGATTGCCTAGTTTGGCATTCGGCCTCGTGTCGATAGTTGCCCCCAACCTCCCTCACCCTTGTCGCCCGAAGGATGCTGTGAGATCTTGACTGACGTTTGCCAAGGTGCTGATCCTGGCCATGGCCGTTTCTTTCGGTATCAAGTCTTGGATTGAAGGCGGTGTCGTCGCCTTCATCATTGGTCTCAACGTCACAGTTGGATTCTTCCAGGAGTATTCTGCCGAGAAGACCATGGACTCTCTCCGATCCATGTCGTCTCCTACTGCCAGTGTCGTCCGAGATGGCGACTCCAAGGTTATCCCCTCTGTGCAGGTCGTTCCCGGTGATCTTGTGGAAATCAAGGTCGGTGACACGATCCCTGCTGACGTCCGGTAAGTGGTCATACCTGCAGAGACTTCTTGGCATGACACTGATTGTTTCCCCACAGACTGATCGAGGCCATCAACTTTGAGACCGATGAGGCCATGTTGACTGGCGAGTCCCTCCCTGTCCGAAAGAATGAAGATGAGGTTTTCGAAGACAACACTGGTCCTGGTGACCGTATCAACGTTGCTTACAGCTCCTCGACTGTTACCAAGGGCCGCGCCAAGGGTATCGTTTTCGCTACTGGTACCTGCACTGAGATTGGTGCCATTGCCGCTGCTCTTCGAAAGAAGGACAGCCGTGTCCGTCCCGTCAAGCGCAAGGCTGATGGCTCTGCCAAGCCCCACCGATACCTCGAGGCCTACACTCTTACTCTTACTGATGCCATTGGTCGTTTCCTCGGTGTTAACGTCGGAACTCCTCTCCAGAAGAAGCTGTCTCGACTGGCACTTCTCCTGTTCGGCACTGCCGTTATCTGCGCCATCATTGTCCTCGCTGCCAACGACTTCGATGCTTCCCAACAGGTCATCATCTATGCCGTCGCCACTGGTCTGTCCATGATTCCTGCCAGTCTGGTCGTCGTCTTGACCATCACCATGGCTGCCGGTACTAAGCGCATGGTTGAGCGAAACGTTATTGTCCGAAACCTCAAGTCCCTCGAGGCTCTTGGTGCCGTTACCGACATTTGCTCCGACAAGACCGGTACTCTTACCCAGGGTAAGATGGTTGCTCGTGGAGCCTGGACTCCTGGAAAGGGAACCTACCTTGTTGAGAACACCACCGAGCCCTTCAACCCCACCACTGGCGATATCCGATGGTCTCAATCTCAGCCCCATGAGCTTCCCCTGAAGCAGGGTGGTGAGGCCTGCGGCGTTGTTGCCCCCATCAACGAGCTCCTTAACCAGAGCAAGTCTGCTCTTACTGCTTTCCTCGAGGTCGCTTCTCTTGCCAACCTTGCCACTGTCAATGAGAAGAACGGTGAGTGGCACGCTCGTGGTGACCCTACCGAGATTGCCATTCAGGTGTTTGCCTCCCGCTTCGACTGGAACCGTCTTCGACTCACCAGCCACGACGCCGCCAACCAGTACAGTGAGATTGCCGAGCTGCCTTTCGATTCCGATGTCAAGCGCATGTCTGTGATCATGAAGGACAACCGCACCGAGCAGCTCTATGCCTTCACCAAGGGTGCCGTCGAGCGTGTCATTGGTGCTTGCACTACCTACTGCCCTGAGGACAACGAGGAGCAGGTTCCCATTACTGAGGAGTTCCATGAGCAGATCCTCCGCAACATGGAGTCTTTCGCCGGTATGGGTCTCCGTGTTCTGGCCCTCGCCTCCAAGCCCTACAACGTCCCGATGAAGAAGGGTGATGAAATTGACCGGCCTTCCGTTGAGTGCGACCTTGTCTTCCGCGGTCTCGTTGGTCTCTACGACCCTCCCCGTCCCGAGTCTGCCCCCGCTGTGCGAGAATGCCACGAGGCGGGTATCTCGGTCCACATGCTTACTGGTGATCACCCTGAGACTGCCAAGGCCATCGCCATCGAGGTCGGCATCCTGCCCACCCGCATGGATCTCGTTGCCGTTGAGACTGCTGCCACCATGGTCATGACTGCTACGCAGTTCGATGGTCTTACCGATGATGAGGTTGACCAGCTGCCTTTCCTCCCTCTTGTTATTGCTCGATGTGCTCCTCAGACTAAGGTCCGAATGATTGAGGCCCTGCACCGCCGTGACAAGTTCTGCGCTATGGTATGTACCAATTCCTTGTATACCTGATGATGACATGTACTGACTGCAACAGACTGGTGATGGTGTCAACGATTCTCCCTCGCTCCGCCGTGCCGATGTCGGTATTGCCATGGGTCAAGCCGGTTCTGATGTCGCCAAGGATGCCTCGGATATCGTTCTCAGTGATGACAACTTTGCCTCCATCGTCGCCGCCATCGAGGAAGGTCGCCGTATCTTTGACAACATCCAAAAGTTCATCCTCCACGTGCTCGCCACCAACGTCGCCCAGGCTCTCGTCCTTCTCGTCGGTCTCGTCTTCAAGGATCGCACCGGTCTCTCCGTCTTCCCCATCGCCCCCGTCCAGATCATGTGGATCATCATGGCTACCTCTGGTCTCCCCGACATGGGTCTCGGTTTCGAGCGTGCCGTCGCTGGTATCCTCCGTCGACCTCCTCAGCCTCTCAAGACTGGTGTCTTCACTCTCGAGTTCATCGTCGACATGATCGTCTATGGTGTCTGGATCGCCGCCCTGTGCCTCAGTGCTTTCGTGCTCCGCCTGTACGCCTTTGGTGACGGTGAGCTCGGCATAGACTGCAACGACAAGTATAGTGAAGATTGCAGGACCGTCTTCAAGGCTCGTGCCACCACTTTTGCCTGCCTGACCTGGTTCTCTCTGTTCCTCGCCTGGGAGATGATTGACAAGCGACGATCCTTCTTCCGCATGCAGCCCGGCTCCAAGAAGTACTTTACCCAGTGGATGCACGATGTGTGGCGCAACCAGTTCCTCTTCTGGGCTATCATGCTCGGTTTCGTCACCCTCTTCCCTCTCCAGTACATCCCTGTCATCAGCGACACCGTCTTCAAGCACAAGGGTATCACCTGGGAGTGGGGCATCGTCTTCATCGCCGCCGGTCTCTTCTTTGGCGGTATCGAGCTCTGGAAGTTTGGTAAGCGTGTCTACTACCGCCACGTCGCCCGTAGCCGTGACGGCGTCGACTGGAAGGACATGGACCTCGAGCAGCGAACCTTTGGCGAGTTCCTCACTCCTGACTCGAGCGAGGCCAGCGTCCGCCACGGCCTCGAGAAGGTGCAGGTTCCCCCTCCCATGGCCAAGAAGCGTGACCAGGAGAAGAAGGCGTGAACAAACTATCGAGATGAGAAGTTCTCGAATGGAATTCTGGGGGTCAAGATGAACGAATGACCCCCTTGGGCTGGAAACAAAGAAGGAAAGCACAAAAGAACCACAAGGAAAGCATCTCAAGAAAAGTGAGATGCCAAATTGGACAAAAACGGAGAGACAAGTGGAAGGGTTCCAAAAGGTGGAGGAGGAGAGCAAAAAACACACAACAACAAACATGCTCTCTACCAGAAAGACCCCGAAAAAAATGCCACAAAAGGCCCCTCCGAGGACATGGGCTGGCCGAGAGTTGTTTTGAAGAGGAGGAGGAGGAAAGGATTGAGGAGGACTTGTAATGAGGATCATGGAAGGTTTCCAGTTCCTGCCGAGTACCTACCCAAATAGCCCAAAATATTCCCTTGAATAAAGTAAAATCATAAAATTCTCGGTTCCATGATGTTTGTGAGTTTGAATTGTAGATGGTTGTATGAGAGGTTTTGTTTGTGGGTGGTTGATAGGCGGTGTCGAGATGGAGCCCTACCGCGGCAATGCAGGCGAATCACACATGAGAGGTGACAACTTGAAGGGTTTCGAGATTGACAAATATTATTACTTTTTGTCTTTGGACTGCTACGTACTATGTGTTTCTGTTGAGAGTGAGACATTGTTGTTTCAAGGCCAATTGCGATCATCGGACCTTTCGTCTTGACTGTGAATTACGCAATGCACCAAAGGATAGTGCTTAAGTCAGTCAATTGACCCAACGCATATGTTTACGTATGGCTGAGCATTGCCATTGATACTACTACTCACGTCTTACTCGTTTTCCTCATCTATCTGCCGCGATAGTGGTGAAACAAAACCGACCCATCTGGAATCCTCGGGCCGCCTCTGTACAACGCCAACATCAACAATGTCCCCCTCGGCCTCTCCGCGGTGAAACAGGGGGCGAATCATTACACTGAGCTTCGTATCCCTCTGTTTGATCCCTCTGTATTCTTCTGACCGGCTGTCGGCACGTTCTTATCTTTGAGATTCTGTCTCACGGGTGAAAAGCTTGTTTGGGAGGGGGGAGGTTTCTTATAAGGATGTAGATCAAGGGAGAGGGAGAAATGTTCCTGCCATTAGGTGACGAATACTAGGTGGCTCATCTGCTGCATGTCTATTTTCTAGAATTAGGCCTAGATCCTGAGGGTCTTTCTCTTGGCTTGGCACTAGTCCTTGGAGTTTCTCAAAGGTCTTTGTCAATATGCCAACTCTCGATGTTAGTGAGCTCAATATTGTCCTTGCGGCGTTGGGTAAGCTTCCTCCTGTCGGTACAATCGAGTAATGAACTGAATATTTTCTCTTAGGCGCTTTTGTCATTCTCTATGGCATCATATCGGTCAAGATCAGACAGTCATGGTATCTAGGGATCGCTCGTGAGTCTATCCATCTTAACTAGGAGTAGGGAGCAGAGCGTTGACACTCAACTCATCTCAGTCCCGGCAGTGGTAGTTGGCATCATACTCGGGCCTGTGGCTGCCAAGTTCATCGAAGCCGATAAACGGGGTGCCGGTCAGGAGGGCCAAACACGAAGCATCACACTGGCAAGTTTCCCACTCTGGCGCTTTGCAGTTTTCAGAGAACTGACTATCATAGGGCGTTACTAGAGTCATGATAGGTCTTCAGCTTGTCATGGCAGGCTACCAACTACCCGCTCGATACTGCCTCACCCGCTGGCGGGAGATGGCACTCTGTCTGCTCCCGATCATGACTATGATGTGGGTTTGCACGACACTCTGCGTGATAGCAACCGTGCCCAAAGTTACAGTTCTATCAGCCTTGGTTATTGCGTCCTGCGTCACTTGTACCGATCCGGTTCTTTCGCAGGCCATTGCCAAAGGCCCATTCGCGGACAAGTTCGTGGCGCGACCGTTGAGAGAGATCATCTCGGCCGAGGCTGGAGCGAACGATGGGTTCGGGTTCCCGTTCTTGATGCTCGCAGTGTATATCATGCGATACACTGGAGGGGGAGGAGTGGAAGAGCGAGCTAACGAGACTGAGGTATTACTCTCTCGGACTGAGGAATCGGATATAGGCATCGGAGTGGCCCTCAAAGAGTGGTTTCTCGAGACATGGCTATACATGATGCTTCTATCCGTGGTGTATGGAGCCGTCGTTGGATATCTTGCTCGGAAGAGTATCAGTTTCTGCTTGAAGCGGTAAGTCATTTCGAGACACTCGTCCAGAGCCTTGCTAACGAAGTCTAGAAAATGGATCGACAACGAATCATTTCTTCTCCTCCCTACAGCCATAGGGTTATTCATCGTCGGAACATGTGGAGCCATCGGAACTGACGACTCACTGGCCTGTTTCGTGGCAGGCTGTGCCCTCAACTGGGACGGACGATATCTCGTCGAGTCGCAGCGACGTTACGACGAAGTAAACACGAGCATCCAAATGCTTCTCAACTTTGGAGGGTTCTTCTATATCGGCACGGTATTGCCCTGGTCTGCCTTTCAAGATCCCGGGGGCACGGGGCTTACATATGGCCGGCTCTTTTGCCTTGGCTTTATGGTGCTCTTTCTACGTCGGATCCCGGCAATGCTCATAGCGTACAAGTTTATGCCAAAGGTCTGCAAAAACTACAAGGAAGCGTTATTCATGGGCTATTTTGGACCGATAGGAGCCGGCGCCGTCTTTTACATCGAATACGCTCGAGAAGTCTTGCCTGAATTTGACGAGGGAAACACAGAAGAGACGGACCTCGTGCTAGCAATTGGTCCTGTCGTCTACTGGCTCGTTTTATTCTCTATCGTCGGTCACGGACTATCTATCCCGGCTCTCGATGCCATCTACACCTTCTGTGGAGTCAACCCTATTCACGATGACGCAGTCGAGATTAGGAGGTGTTCTATGCTATCTGCGACGCCTGTGAATGGAACGCCGCTTGGACGAGACTCTTTTCTTTTGTTTAATCGGTTTAGTAGACCGGTCATGGAAGAGGAGGGGTTACCTGTGATCGAGGCTGCTTCTACTAGGGGGTCGTCGGTTGGTGATCAGGGGGCTTCGGATAGCGATACGGAGCGCAAGAGTTCGGATTCAAGGAATAGTGTGGGATAGAGCGCGAGGTTCTGAATAGCAATGTGACTGGGGTCTGGAATTTTGAAGATGAGTTGACATCTTGGATACTCTCGCTCCTTTAGACGCAACGGAGATTGAAGCGTGAAGGATGTCGGATGTTTAAATAGAGCGTTTTGACTGAAGTTGATTGACGAAAAAAGACTAAATAGATAATGGCCTAGATTTATAGGCTCATGTGTTTTTGAGAGCCGGACTTGAATAAAGTACTGAGTTACAAAAGTCTATGTTGAGATGGCGGTTTAGGGCCCCTTCGAGAATGCTGCATCCTTCAATAGTTTTGATCCATGGGGAATTCCATATCTTCTGAGGTAATAGGCCTAACAATATCTCTCTCTCTCTTTTTCTCTCTACCGTCAATGATGTCAAGAAGCCGGGCTACCTTGGTAGATGTAATGGCGTCAATGCCAAGAGAGGCTATCCTAGGATTAGCTGTACCTCGACGGAAATCGCTATCACTTTAATTCGGTATCACTTCTTCAACAGCTCCGAGTAAAATACCGGGAAAGCCCATTGATAGAAAGCCACGTAATGTGACGGACTGATCCCAAGACCTTGTTGGAGCCTCCAAGACCCATAGTCTCGTCGAGATCCGGGTATTTGAACATATCGGCCCACCGACGACGTCGCCTTTAGCCGGGATCTTTAACCAGCTAGGCTAGTCAATGTCACGGTAGATCTCCGATTCGACCTGGCATTATATCATTGTGGTTCCTGACGGTAAACAAGGGCCCTGGCCAAGCCTTGCGCACAAAAAAACAGGAACAGACGAATGGTTCGCCCGGAGAACTGGTAAGAGCAAATTAGGGTTTGGAATTATGCTTATCGTGCCCCCCCTGCGCCGCCGACGCCAAGCATCATGACGCCTCTTGATCGACGTCATTGTCGGAAGCTTCTGGCTTGGGGAGAATGACGGCATCTGGGGCTCTGGTCGTCGAATGAGGATGCTTGGATGACGAGCTATTCCTGGTTTTTCGAGGGGATTGACGTGGCTGAGCGAGATGGATTAGAGAAGGATGATGGAAGTGGCCGTGGATTGATGAATTGGAGGGAGCTTATAAAAGGGATGTCATGGAGCTGAGGAATAAGCTCTCCAGACCTTTCGAGACATCTACACGACTTTGTACATCAATTATCATCCATCATCGCAAAACAACAACTCACAATGGCTTCTGATCTTATGGACAAGCTCAAGGAGACCCTCCAGCCCACGGGCGAGGAGTCTCACGGAGTACACTTTGGAACCAGCCAGCAGACCGAACAACGAGAGTCTGTTCCCAGCAACACCCGTACTGAGAATCTCGAGTCGAGGCGGGTTGAACAAACACACCAAACCGAAGGTGTCCGAACAGGAGACAAGATCGAGTCGCTCGTCGAGAACGTGCCCGGTGTCCCTTCCACCCAAGCAAAGCCAGAGTAAGAAAGATGAGTGCTTTTTGTCACAGACAGAGCTAACATTCCAAAGAACAACTGAAACCCGCCGAGAAGATATCCACCATGCCCCTCGAGACCCATGTGACGCGGCGCAGGCCCCTCCTTCGGCCCTGAAGCAGCACGTCGGCGAGCCGAGCATCGAGCACGACTACCCCGAGGACAGCGCAACGCGACGGCACTCTTCCGTTAGCCACCAGGAGGCGCACTACAACCTGGGATGATTTAATGGAGATCTGCACTAATGTTTATGTTATGCATTGGCCCCATGGGGGGAAGGATTCCGGGGATGCGGAGGAAGGTTGGGCGTTTAATTGTTACTTTACGAGAATGTAACCAAGAGCAACGAATCGAGATATTCCACGTTCTATGGTACGCATGATGTTTGAGCCACGATTCGAAACATGTGCTCAGTGCCGACGTGATCCCGGCACATAACTCAGGCCATATGCGAGATTTTGATTCCCGTTGATCCGAACTCGAGAGGAACCGTGAGATTTGTGAAAGAGGCGTGTGGCAGATGTTGTCCACCTTGTCCCTGACGAGCGGAAGCTGCATCTTGGAACTTGTTGGTGGGTGTAACATCTTCACCTCAGACCATTTCAGTTGAGGCTCATGTAGGATGGAGCAAGAGGCATGTGCGTGTTGTGTATCTCACCCAAGCGGAGCGTTTTATGTGCCCAGTAAGGTCTGTAGAGAGCGGAAACGGGTATGGCCATCAGGGTGAATGGAGTTGCATCATACGACGGAGGAATATATAAACTATCCATTCCCCCCTCGGACATGACTCTCGAATTCGCTCTCTAAACACAAACAAGAGTCAAATCTTTAGAGAGAAAGAGATCCACTTCCCCCAGAATCATCCGATTCCCAACAGCTGTAGGTTGAAGCGGATCCGCTAATGCCAATGCTTCCCCCCCCTCCTCTCCGAAGGCCGCGTCCCCCCATCCCCGCACACCCCCGAGCGCTATACCCATTGTCGCAGCTCCGCGCCGGAGCCCGCCCCGAGGCCGTTGGAGATCCGCTCGCACCGAAGGGAAGAGGAAAAAAAAAAGCATTGATCACAGAGTGTTCAAGAGGATCACGGCATGCGGCTCAACGGAGATGAAAATGTCACGGCATTGCTATCTTGCGCATACGTAAGAATGGCGAGGCGAGGCACAAGCACAAGGAAGAGAGGTGAAGGATGCGTGGGATGAAGCAGCGCATTGCGCATCATGATCTGAGAGATAACCGCTCGGCATCAGCAGCCACTTGAGTCTCGCATGTGAGGATGAGGACGAATCAGTTGGTTCCACAGGCCACGTTTAACCTGTGACAATGAGCAATTGAGTAAGTGAGAGAATTTGTGTTTATGTTCCCATAACAATTCGACTTATACCACTAACAAGAGCTCTCAGTTATCGTATCTTTTGGTGCCTGCCTAAGGTGCCGCGCCCCGCTGAAGCTTCCTTCCCTCACCGACGGATTGACAGCCGGCGTTGTCACGGGATCCACCAGACCATCTACCTTCTGTACTTCGATTGGGGCGGGTAAAGTCATTTCTGGCTAAATTGATTCCAATCCGATCATGAGCTCCAAACAAAATTTATCAAGTCTCGCAAAGAAGAAACGAAGCTTTGAAGCGCTCCCGTCATGACAAGAGAAACACTCCGAGAAGAGGGGAGGAGGGGGGTCCTCGCCGACCTCCGTTATTTGCGGCACTTGTGGCAGCCACCTACTTTACCCACCCCTGCGCAGCACAACAGGACAGCTCGGTCGAGGGTTGCAGCGAGCATGACGGATACTTGATTGGCGAGGAAGAGCTCTTGATCGCGGGGTCTTTGTATACCTACACGGTGACGTGGGGGGGTGGACGACAGAGAGCCAGCCATCATGGGCAAAAGACGGGAATCATGGCATGGACTGATTTTCCCCCATCAGTCTATTTGACCTGCACATGTCGCCCTCATCAGCAGATTCCTGCTTTCCCCCGTTTTCCCGGCCGGATGGAAAAATAAGGAAGACGTGTCTTTCAACAATTGTTCCATCAAGCATTGACCGACGAGAATAGCTGGTAGCTCGCTCCACACTCAACAACCCACCGTCCATATCGATCCGGTATAAAGAAGACCGACATCCCACACCGAACCTCGTCCCTCTTCTTCTCTCTCAACCCCTCATCCATCACAGACTCAGACCACAGCAACAATGGCCAGCGTACGTCTTTGACTCTGGTCCCCTCCCCAAGACTCCAGCTGACACCCTCTAGAACCTGTCTTTCGTCCTTAACAAGCCCAACGACGTCACCTTCGAGGAGCGCCCCAAGCCCACCCTCGAGGATCCCCACGATGTCATCGTCGCCATCAACTACACTGGTATCTGTGGCTCCGACGTCCACTACTGGGTCCATGGATCCATTGGCAAGTTTGTCGTCACAGACCCCATGGTCCTGGGCCACGAGTCGGCCGGTACCATTGTCGAGGTTGGCGAGAAGGTGAAGACCCTCAAGGTTGGCGATCGTGTTGCCCTCGAGCCCGGATACCCTTGCCGCCGCTGCACCAACTGCCTCGCTGGCAAGTACAACCTCTGCCCCGACATGGTCTTTGCTGCCACCCCTCCCTACCACGGCACCCTCACCGGCTACTGGCGCGCCCCGGCCGACTTTTGCTTCAAGCTGCCCGAGAACGTCTCCCAGCAGGAGGGTGCTCTGATTGAGCCCCTCGCCGTCGGTGTCCACATCGTCAAGCAGGCTAATGTCAAGCCTGGTGACTCTGTTGTCGTCATGGGTGCCGGTCCCGTCGGTCTCCTCTGCGCCGCTGTCGCTCGCGCCTACGGTGCCTCCAAGATTGTCAGCGTCGACATTGTCCAGTCCAAGCTCGACTTTGCCAAGGACTTTGCTGCTACCCACATCTACGCTTCGCAGCGCATCTCCCCCGAGGAGAACGCCAAGAACATTCTCGAGCTCGCCGACCTCCCTGATGGTGCCGACGTTGTCATTGACGCCAGCGGTGCCGAGCCCTCGATCCAGGCTAGCATCCACGTTCTCAAGGTCGGTGGTAGCTACGTTCAGGGCGGCATGGGCAAGTCTGACATTACCTTCCCCATCATGGCCTTATGCATCAAGGAGGCTACTGTCAGTGGTTCGTTCCGATACGGCCCCGGTGACTACCCTCTGGCCATCGAGCTGGTTGCCACTGGCAAGGTCGACGTCAAGAAGCTCGTGACGGGCATTGTCGACTTCAAGCAGGCCGAGGAGGCCTTCAAGAAGGTCAAGGAGGGTGAGGCGATCAAGGTGCTGATCAAGGGACCCAACGAGGAGTAGAGTCAAGCTCTAAGCGACTGAGATGAATGAGACGTGGAATAGTAAAAAGACGGATCGGACAGAGCAGTCAGCGGAAGAAAGGACAAAAAAACGAGTAAAACGAAAAAACACTCAAAAGACAGAGCGTTTCCCTAGTTTGAAGGGCTAATGGAAGCTCAGGGGAATGAGCCAAAGAACGAGGCGACGGCGGTGGTAGGGCGGGAGAAGAGAGTCGAGGCGTCAAGGTTTCCGAACATGCCAAACATGTCATTGACATGGCTGACGTCTCAACGGTCGCGCACTAGTTCTGGTTTCTAGTTTGAGGTCTAGTCTTGGTCTAGCACAAGGCACGGATGTAGCCTTGGTCAACAGGCGCCTAAATAGATGGTTCTGTTTCAGATGTCTTTGTTGACTTGTGATGTGAGATGCATGATGAGAGTGAAGAAGAGAGTAGACTCAGCCTGAATCAATGACGGACGGTCAGGTAGTCATTGAGAGGTGAGCAGGCAAGGGATGGTGTAAACATCTAGATGTGAATCGGGAGATTAACAAGCAGCGAACACGCGAGTACGATGTAGGAATACCGGTGACATCAACTCCTAATCTCTGTGCTCTATTCATAGATAGCCTATCCATCAACAAGCCATCAACAAGCGGCAATCGGACTTAGCAACTCCATGCCCGACACTCGTTAATTAAACGTCGACTTTCATTCCGCACTCTGCCCTGCATATTCCGCCCCAGGCACACCTCAACTCAAACCGACCTGCAAGGACCCGCCCGCGAGGCTTTCTTTTTTAAATAGGCTTGGCTTAAAATCCCTGCTTCCGATTCAGCCCCTTCTTGTCACGTTCCAGGATGAGGCTAGTCAAGCCGAGGCGTTCAAATTCCTAACGTACGAGGTGTTTTTCCTTGTTTGGTAACGACATTGATAACTTTTGTCCCAAGAGATGTTTAGTAGAGGCAGTGAATTGTAAGCAAGGCTCTGATGGACATGGATCATACACTTCCCCCAGCCGGATCGTCCCCTCCGGGGTTAGATCCTTCGTGTGCGAGTCCCACTCGTATATTGGCTTCATCTGGCAAATCAGGTGCGTTCAATTCGCGAGACATTGGGCTCCGAAAGCATTCCTTCTTGAGTGACCTGGCGTCGATATGGGGGACAATGAAACCTCACGATTATACATTGATACGGATATACGATTTCTTTTGTGATTGATAGCTTGTATAAAACCTCTCTTGAGTGTAAGATCGTTTATTAGAAGGAAGCATAGCCGCCGAAAGCAGTCCTTGACGCACTATCAATTTGCCCTGCCTGCTCCGCTAAACAGCACATGTCTCTCCCCATGCCGACTTGCCGGAGTGTTTCAAGGCACGGAAGAGCAAGGGGTGTGGAGTTGTCGTAGCCGAGCAAGGGGTCATCCCGGTCTTGTCTCGCTCGACTATCAAAGTGCAAGATCAGAGCGTCAAACCCCAGCTTCTTCGTCACACGTTGTCTCTCGTAAAAGAGATACAATGCACTGAGGAAGTAAAAAAAGGAGAGATACTTGAGCATGAAAGAAGCTTGAAAGATTCTCGTCCAAAAAGAAAACAAGACGCCCTGCCTTGGACGCCCTCGAAATAACGCTCCACTCCTCGAGACCGCCCGGCGTGCGTGCGGCTGAAGGACGCTAACGCAGCTATCCGACAGGGTCCTTGAATCTGCCTTGGGCTGCGCGGTAGATGCAGATTAGAGATTTTGCGTGTTGTGGGAGACGTATAAGGCTGTTTGCGCCGTCCTCGATGTGATGGGTGCGCCTCCTTCTCTTGGCTCAAGATCTTGTTCCTCTAGTATCTGTACCTTTTGGCGCTGTTGCGACTTGTACAACTTTACTTACACGTCTTTACTTACGCTTGAATACTCACTTACAATGGAGCAACCTGTGGAAAAGCCTAGGGGCGATCGCGTCCTTCAAACTCCCCTCTGGATCATGATAATCCGCGGCTTCCAATTTCTCATCTCCCTCATCATCGTCGGTCTCTGCGCTCGCATGATTCACGACGCATACCTCGACGAAGAAGGCTTCTCCCTCGCTGTTGTATGTACCCTCCGACATCCTCCCCATCAACTCCAACTAACAACATCTAGTCTATCCTTACTTGGCTTGCAGTCGCCTACGTCGTCTTCACCGAAAAGATCTCCAGCCTCCGCGGCGCATACCACATCCTCGCTGTCCTCATCGTTGATGGACTTCTTGTTATTCTTTGGCTTGCTGCTTGGGCTGCTACTGCTTCTCGTCGGTCCAAGTATGTCGTTCCCGTTACTGTGGGCGACTGCTACGATGATGGAAGTGTTGTGAACAGCAAGAGCTGCGATGTCGTGTTTAAGCGTGCTATTCACACGAAGCGAGACGTTATTCTTACAAAGATTGGTCTGGCTATGTTGTCTTCTATCGCTGGTCTTGGCGCTCTCGTTTGGTAAGTCTCTACTGGCGTGTCTTGTGAAGATGGTTACTAAATTTGGTAGGGTCCTCTTCATCGCCACCTTTGTCTGGACTCTTCTCATGTTCCTTCGCGGTCGTAAGGAAGGCCGTTTCGCTGTGGGCAACTCCGGTACTGGAACCCCTACCAACAACTACCAGATGGAGACCAAGATCTCCGAGGCTCAGCCCATGAATGCTCCCCCTCAGCAATTCCAAGGCCAGCCTGAACAGTTCCAGCAGCCTGCTCCCAACGGCCAGTTCGTTGCTCAGCAGCAGCAGCAGCAGCAGCCTCAGTTCTCTCCTCAGCCTACTCCCGCTCCCGCATACAAGCAGCATCCTACCCCCGCTCCAACATATCAGCAGCCTCAAAGCCCTTACCAGCAGCAGGGTGCTTATCCTCCTCCTCAGGCTGCTTACTCTCCTCAAGACCAGCAGCAGCAACAGCAGTTCCAGGGTCAGCCTACATATGGACAGTTCCCCCAACAACAGCCCCAACAGCAGGCTCCCTACCAACAACCCGCTCCGCCACAGACCTATGGAAGTGAACTCGAGGGTCAGAACCATTATACTGCTCCTCCACCTGCCGTGTCGCCGCCTCCTCAGCAGTATCAGCAGCAGCCTTATGCTCCGCAGTGATATCCCCAACGGTAGATGACAACTTGAAGGAAAGGAACTGGTAATTGAAGGCGGCGCGTGGAGTTAATATTTGCTTGGTTGATATCCCGTGATGAAATGGTTGGAAGGAATGGCTTTGGACATGGTGTATTCGTTGTATATCTTGCTCTCATAATACACACACATCTCATACTCTGAAGCTTGCAAAAGTGAACTAATTGGATGGATTGTACACAATTACAGCCCATATCGGCCTATTATTCCCCAACGTAATGACCCAAGTGACTGATATAACAGTACATCTCATCATTAGCCACCTCATATCAATTATCACTCGCCCAGCATTCCTCTAATCACGTCGTCTCCGGTTGCCAAGGACTCAATCCTTCCCAATTGCATTCGCCTTGGCTAGGATGACGGCCGAAGAATAGTAAGCATCAATCCCAGGCTGATTACCATACTACAGAGTCACGTTAGATCAAATCCTCTTCCGTATAGATTGATAACTCACCGTAATGAAAGCAACAGCAAGTTCGGTGGCCGTCCGAGCATTGGGCGCATAGTTCAACCACGTAACACCCCGACGAGGAAAAGCCGGTCCTTGACCAAAATCCGCAATGGTACCAGGATCAGGCGTTTCCTCTTCGTCGTAGTCTTCACAGGTGAGCACTGGCTGCAGAGAAGAGCTGACGCAGTCATAGTTGGCTTCCTCATCGTCTGAGTAGTCCATCATCCCTTCCGATCGGTTCTGCATGTAGTCCGTGTCATCTAGCACGGCTGTAACGCGGGCTGAGCCTAGGAGACGTTTCAAGGCTTGGTAGACGACCATGTCGATTCCTTTGAGCGTGTGATGGAGATCATCCATGGAGGATTGGGAAGTGTGAGGGTAGGCGTGGGCGCAAGTGAAGCCCACAAGACCTCCTATAAGAGTGTTAGCGATAAGTTATTGTAAAGTAGAGAGATTAGGAAAAGCTACCCACCATCACTCAGGAAATGTTCACAATCGAACAGCTTCTGAAGAGCGGAATAGAAGTGAAGAGATTCCTGATCCAGAGCTTTGAGGTTGTCGGCCATAGAAGCAGGACCGTAGGTTGTCCAGAAGAGATTGTAAGTCAGGGTCATTCGGTGCCCTTCAGTAACTTGAAGGACTTCGTGCTCGCAGTCAGAGAAGAATGCTCCCCATTGAATATTATCGGCGCTCTTGGGTCCCCAGTCAAACTTGACTTGATTGTGTCTGTGTCGAACGACGAGTTGGCCGCCTGCGCACTGTTAGCAGATGCGGATATGCACCTATCAGTGATACATACCTTTGTGTGCAACTGGGAGACAGACGACGAGTGAGCCCATCTGGCGATCTGATTGTGGAGTATCGACGTGCGCCTTGAACTTGCCAGAGGGACCAGAGTATACCTATCGCATGTCAGAATCCACATGATGCAGCGCGCAGCAAAGACATTACGTTGAGATTATACATCTCGGCCCTCACGCCAAGACCTTCTCGATGCGCACCCTGCGCCAAGACCTGATTGATGGTATCCATGATACCATGCTCATAGGGATTAAAGCTGGTACTGAAAGCAGTATCATCCAACTTTCCAGCCTTCCGATACTCCTCATCAAGGACCTCCTTGCTACCAACTCCAAACGTCGCCGGTTCGCAGTCCTTGAGGATCATGTCAAATGACTCTTTGGAGGTGAGATCATCCCCCACGGGAAGGAGGAGCTTGCGACATTGACCCTGCTCACCACGGTCCCAGCGGATCGCTAGCGAAGATGTCGTTTCTGGGGAATTTTCTGTCTTTTGGACGTCGCCGCCGATGGCAAAGACGGCGAGTCCTGGGCGGCTGAGGGTCGTACATACGTCGTCGAGTAGGCTTTGGACGATGCGATCGTCTTCGTCGGAGGAGCTCATCTTGGCGACGTATGAAGAAGAGAGATTGTGTTTTGAAAGGAGGGGCAAATTGAGATTATGGATGTATCAAATCGTCCAAACGCAGCTTCCGTTTGATTGTCCTCATGTCGAATCTTTCGTTTGCATTCACGATGATACTTGCGCAGGTGAACGTCAGTGCTTCGGGTACTGTGCGATAGCGAGTAAATAGTCGGAAATCAAGCTTATAGCGGTCTCGTTTTAGCCTGAGGCCACTCCAATCAGGGTCCAGTGCTGCCTGAAAGCCTGAGGGGGAGCGTGAATGCCGTTTGTCGGATGTGATTTGTTTGCGCTTGGCAACACCAAAAGATTCACTCTCTGGCTTGGACCCTCTGTGCGACATGAAGTTTCATCTCAAACGTATCCATGGGTAATTAACACTTGCATGGATCTCACTCGCTCATCTAGAAATAATTATTGGCCCAAGTTACCATGCACAGCTGGACCTTGGACCAAATCCATACCAACAGGTGAGCGAACCCCAATACAAGTCGGAGATGCCAACTTGCAAACATGCATATCCGTTTGACGTCTCCTGGCTATCTATCCAAGCGCATACCAAATCTCCCCAAAAAGACTGTAAAATATTACGCATCCATACCTAAACCAAGCTTACACGCCTGCCTACTGCATAGGACACTCGTCTCCGCCCCCTCCACGACCTCTACGACCTCCTATACCCCCCATCCTCGCAGCCTCCTTCTGAAGTTCCGCCATGAGCCTGTCCAACCCCCAAGGCTCAATCTCGTTGAACTGTATATGAGCCACTTCCTGTGGCCTGACCGTCGCCTCGCTTGCCTCCTTTACAACTCGTCCCTTTCCCTTTGCCAAGAATCCATTGACAAACCTTCCGGCGGCGTTGATCAAGGTGTCCACCGACTCGGTCTTTGTCTCAATGTCTTGACGTCCTGCGGCGGTGGAGAAGACGTAGCCTGCTACGTAGGGGAGCAGTTCTTCTCTTGGGACGTATTTGAGGAATTCCGGGCCCATGATCTTGGTGAACTCGGCTTTGAGCTTGGTTAGGAGGTCCCAGGCTGTGTTGTGGAGGGTAAATAGGTCAAAGGTGATCTTGGGTACATCGTCGTGAATGTCCATGGCGAGCTTCTCGATGAGGCCAGCCGGCGAGAGGTTAACCAAGTCGACCTGGTGTAGTGTTAGTCATGATGTCGCCCTCACTGTGTTTTAAACTTACCTTGTCATCCTCAGTCTTTTCTTTAAGCTCTGGTCGGACATGTCCCTTGCCATCCATGATCTCATGTCGACGACCATCAACCAAAATCCCTTCAATCATGTCGGCCGACAGAGGGGGGCGATCTCCAGTAGGTACAAGCCGGTTCTTCATCACCAAAGACACCCATCCGTTGAACTTGAGGTTTCGACGGTTTGCCGTGTTAACATTGACCTTGCCCTGTCTCTTGGTAGGCGCCCAATTGCTGGCCGACAGACCGATGCTGAGACAGTAGTTCCTAAAATAGCCCTCACGGTCCGTAGGAGGGTCACCGACAAAGAAGGCCGAGTTTCCCTGCCTCTTCCAAAACTCGTCGAGGTCCTCCCATACGACCTCTTTCGGAAGCAGCTTCTCATTGTGGAGGGCGTGATAGAGCTGGGTTGTCACCATCAACCCTCCGCTATGTGCCGCATACCGCACGCCCGAGATGTGGAAGTTGGTGCGTATCTCGTGTAGGAGGAGACCGCAGTGGATCGGGTTTCGACGCAGGAACTGGAACTGAGGGGGGTTGGGCCTGGGCATGAGACCTAGCCTGATCATCTTATGGCGACAATGCCAGATGGGGTCCTTGTCCCATTTGGTGACCGAGTTGAGGACGCTGTCTCGCTCTTTCGACGTGAGAGGGACCTGGAGCATGGCCTTTTTGATCCTGCGGCATTCCTGCTGTATCTGTTCATAGGCATCACCACAGTTCTTCCCAAAAGATTGCAACACCTCGATGTAGGTTTGCATGGCAAAGGACAGCCAGAGAGTCAGATCGGGTTCGTCTTCTCGGACGCCCTCCATTAGCGCTCCCACACCACGGATCAGTTCGTCTTCGATCCTCGCCCCCTGGCTCATGTTGGAGGAGAGGAACTGCAGCTCTGTGATGACGCCGTTGAATGCCGTAAAGTCCTGATCCCACTTTCCGCGGTTCGTCGTGGCATTGCCCCCCCGGGCCTCGTCGTACCATCCAAACTTGCCGTTGTACTTGCTGATGATGCTATCACCATCGGTTCCAACCGTATAGCCTTTGAGCATGCTCATGCCGTTTGCAAAGCAGGCCTTTGCAAAATCGTACGCCACCAGGTTGTAAGGCTCCCCTTCACCCTTTCTCAGCGCGTCAACACCACAAGATTTGCAAATGTTGATAAAGTACACCGTGATGAGTTCGTCCACACCGTCGTACTTGTCAAGTAGTGGCTTCACTTCATCCTCCATGCTGCGAGCGAGCTCAAACGCCGTGTTTGTCGCGAGAGCTGCGGCAGCGAGATCGAGAGACCCCTCCCGGTGGCGCTTCCACAGCGACCTAACCTCCTCGCGCAGACGGGTAAAGTCATCGAGGAGAGCGACGAGAGCAAAGATGGCATCTCCCAAGGTGTCGTCCTCCTCGACGGTGTACTCAACGTCGGGCGTAGGCTTGGGAGGAGCAGTTGCTGGAGCGTTCAAGAACTCTTCGGAAGGTGTGTACACCTCGAGAACGTCAAAAATGTTCTTGAGAGGATTGTCAGACTCGGTAGCATCCTTTGGTTCAGGAGCCTTGAAAGCTGGTGCTTTGACGAGCGGCTGTAGCCACTTGCCGACTTTTTCGAGCACGTCGGCAAAGTAGGAATGAGTTGCATCTGAATCACCCTTTGTAGGGATCCCATTAGCGGCGAGCAAGTCAGCAAAGGTCTTGCGAACTGTGATATCGAGGTCAGTCTCACACGATAAGATGCATGTCAAGTTAAAGTACGTACCCCAAATGACACGCTCAAGAGCAATGGCGAACTCTTCAGGAAGGCTGATGGACTCGAGCTCGGCGATGAATTTCGCCATGGGCTCAAAGTCTTTGATCCTCAAGACATATCTAGGCTTGGCCGAGTTGGCCTTCTTCTTCTTCTTTTTCTTCTTCTTGCCCCCGGCGGTAACTAGTGCATTACCCGTGTCGTCGACATATCCATTAGCCTTTGCAGTCGTCGCTAACCATGTGGCCACAGAGTCAGTGTCGGCCTTGTACTGACGATAGATACTTTTGAGGGATGAGGGAAGCATTATAGGTGTAGGTAGGTACAGTAGCGATGTCGGTGGTCTGGGTCCCTGTTTACGTGGTCTCGTGCCGGTTTTTTAAACACCAACCAAAACTGGATCAATATTCCGCCGTCCATCATAATAAGCAAGGGGTTGCTGGAGTGAGGCTGGCGCTACAGTAACCAGGTTGCAATCGATTCCTGGCTCTTGTTTTGAGTTTCACCTTAACATATTATGGGTGGCAACTTGGATGCTCTCGTCTTGATATATAACATATGAATAACTATTTCAACCAAATTCTATGTACCCGCTCAATTGCATTGCCCAAATGGAGACATACTGCTTGCTATATCCCTCTCTATTTCTATCCATCTCGTCTTGTCAATCAAAGAAATCTCCGTCATCCCCGTCTTCTATCATCTGGTTTTGCTTTTTCAAAAGCAACGTGCTTAGTATCGTCCATCACCCTGGTGATGATAGTTCATCTGCTCGCGTCTCTGGTTTGGTGAATAATACGCATAGTCTGTCTGAACTGGCTTGGGAATATCAAGTCGCTCATGTCCTTCGTCGCCTGGGTGTCGTCCAGTCATTGGAGCAGTGTCCATGTTGATGCTCTCAGATGATTGGACTTCGAGGTGCTTGCCATGGTAATGACGGCCACGGTGGGTTCCGTATGTGCGAAAGTGGCGGAAGTCGAGCCAAGTGACAATAGTCATGTAAGAGGCGAGGGTGCTAGATTAGAAATAGTTGTTAGCCAGTGTTTCTTCACTGTTTCTTCACTGTTTGTTCGAGTTTCGAGCATACCTCATGACAATGCCAAGGACCACAACGATCCAACTAAGGATACAACTCAAACCCTCGCAAAACTTGATGTTGGCTTGAATCATCATAAACACCACCACGCCCCAAAAGACAATCTCCAGTGCGTTGAGAATGACATAGGCCTTGAGACTAGACCATTTCTTGAAAGCTCCAACATGGTCGGACAAGACTTGATACAGAATAATGATGAGCGACTTGGCAGCCTAAGACAAAGTTAGCGACCATTCCAATTTTCTTGTACAGAGTATGCATACCATTCCAAGCGCCATAGTGGTTGAACGACCTCTGGGGGCGTTTTTCGGCTGGTTCAGCATTCGCACGACGGAGATGACTAGGACTCCGACGACGATGACAAGTTGAATAAGATGGATGGGGAGTTTAACCCGGTTGGAGAAGAAGCCAGACATGTCGAAAAAGAAAGATAGGGAATGTTAAATGGGAGATTGTATAGGAAACAAAGAAACAAAGAAAGGTGAATGTGTAAAAAGGCTAGGAAACTTGAGAAACTAGGAGATTGTGAGGTTGGATGGTGTTGATCAAGACAGACACATCCCAAGGCATAGCCAATCTTTATATACAACACCTCAAACTCTCTTCCATTACCATTGTTGACAATTTACCTTAAGAATAAGCCTAAATCAAAGCAACCCCATGTTGTATCAGTCCTATTTTGGTCTCGGTCTCGCATTTCAGTCTCATTGGTCTGCTGTGGACCATCTAAGCCCTGAGGCTCAAGCCGAGACCGAGATGCCAGATCCCAATAGGGCCTAGACCCAGCCTTAAAGGGCGGTTGGGGCATGAGATTCATAAGGGGGCGTCGTCATGGCCGACGTAAGAAGGGTAGATCCCTGGGCAGATCTGTCAGTCGAGGCGGTTCCACTCGTGTTGGTTGGGTTTCAGCTTCAAGGGTTGTAAATACACGTATTTGCGGCTCATTCACGGTGTTTTTTGTCACCAATGAAGTTCTCAAAAAGGCCATCAGCCACGATAGCAAAAGATCAGGGCTATCAATGCATGACGGCATTGCCCAATACCACAAAACACCATAACCGAGGTTTTTTTTAAATGCCTTTTCTATTCAATATCAAGTAATTTCAGTCAACTCCAACTCAAAAATCAGCAGTACCCCCGTTCCCAACCAAGCCAAGTCCGGAAGCCAACCAATCCCGTAACATTCTAACAGTTTGTAACCATCCCATCGTTGGTTGTGCCAGCACCCCCTCTTTTCCTCCATTGGTGCAGAAAGTAGTTTCTATAGTATCAAACCAAAGGTCTTGGGGTTCTGAATCGTGAAACCCCCTGATTCTCCTGCCCAAGAGCATGTGCCGGCACAAGCCCAACACTCATCCATCCACCCACAGTAACAGTAATAGCTACACAAAGCTGCGTGCCAAACATCAACAACAACCTCGAAGCAAAAGATCCCGAGAATGGATCGATGACGGCATACGGAGTAAAGGCCATGGTGAGGCTGTAGCCAATCCGAATCAGTTGAAAGGGGAGCGCCGCACATGCTGCCAGCAGCAAGTACTTTGCAGGTTCAAAGTTTGGGTGGGACTTGAGAGACGCGCGACGCTTCTGAGTCTCCCGGAGCCACCATCCGATGCCGAATATCATAGTAAACATCATCAAGCAGTTACCTGCCTGGTTCAAGTTCTCTGCCACAACACCCCCTTTACCACCGGCCTTGGGGGCACCCCCGTATGTAGCTAGTGCAATTCCAGCCGTCATGGCCAAGTGAGTGACGGCTAGCATTATTCTCTCGGTCCAGCGTTTCGGGGGTAACGGAAGTATCACGTTTCTATAGAAAGAGTACAAGTTAGCAACACTTCTTCCTCATTGGATCACTGTGGGACCTACACTTCATAGATCAACCCAATAATAGTCAAAGATAAACAAGCCATGCTCCCGGCATTAGTCATGATGGCGACCGCATTGGGGATTTCAGGCTCGTTGCGGTTGGCGATCCGATAGGCATCCGAGACGAAGCGAAGGGGAAAGAAGGAAATAAAGATTGGCCAACAGACCATTCCGGCCTTGCCATGTTTCCAAGTGATCCAGATAACCGGAAACAAAAGGAGTATGTAAAGAACAAGGTCGGCTATAGCAATGTTGATTTTGTCGGCTGATGGAGGAGGGGGTAGGTTCGCGGCGGATGTGGCAGTCATCTTGGAAAGACTTCAAATGGCGGTATCGGATCTTAGATTTCCTCTTTCAATCTGAGCTGAGTGAAAGAAAAAAAACATCCAAGAGATACAGAAGATCTGAAAAGGACCACGGGGGGGAGCGGGTTGGGCTTAGATACCATGGCTGCACGCTAGAGAGACCGGGACCGAAAGCGAGACCGAAGCGGGCGCATTAATTACACAGACACTGTTTCAACACTAATACGAAGATAATCTCTGACGCGTAGCACATCTTTTCCAGACGCGTAATAGCCGTTTCTTATCGGTAATGCTTGCTTATTCGAGTTTCTTTGATTGGTCTTGTCGAGATGCCCTTTAAACTTTGATGTGAGGCTTGACGAGTTGAAGACGAGTTGATGAAACCGGAGTTAAGGGGCACTATCGGGTTTAAAGTATATAGAGTTTTTATTGAGGGATGGTCTATGCTCGGCACTCATTTGGCTGCTATATCTAGGCCTACAGGGTGGTGGGCCTCGAGTCAGTTGTTATAGTTGAAGCCGGGATAACCGACCTAGAAGATTGACCTCGAGTCAGGGAAACATGGACGGCCAGGTGTAGTACTCGTAGGAAGTCTAGCATGAGCTTCAAAGCATAGGCTATCACCAAACGACCCACAATGTCGACTGAACTCAACAGACAAATATCAAGCACTACTTACATCATTTCACACACGCCGAATACTTAAAGTACTACATACATACCCCTAAATTCTAGACATTATAATGCTTTACGCTCGGCTCGCTCGAATTCCCCCCTTTCATCCTTTCATCAGCATACGAGAGCGCCATATCTTTAAACGGATCAATTTCGAATTTCCATACCCACCCCTGCCTCTGAAGGGCCTGAATGGCATTCAGCGTCCAAGTCACGCAGCTCTGCTGAGGATGCCTGTTCTTAACAGGCAGGTCAACTCTCTCAAAAAGACTCCGAAGATCAGCGCTCGACACCCCGTCTGGCACCTGTCCAATGACAATACGCCCGATGAGCTTGGTGCTGAGGGTAGGATCGATGTTTTCCTTGACCCGAAACCACCAGTCCATGCTAGGGTTGTTCATTCGGAAAGTGACGGGGTCGATTTCAGATGCGTCAGTGGCATCATAGGCATAGCAGTCCTGACCCTCACTAGGCTCGGGCATGACTATGATGCCCCAGTGGTAAGCCTCATAGCCAAAGACTTTCCGAGATCTTCCACGAGAAAAGTTATCCCGGTGGTGCAAAGCCAGAGCCACCAGTTGTGTCATGTCTTTTACTCAAGGAGGTCTCGGTTAGTAACAGGAAACTAGGTGCTGCTGGGTGATTTTATGCTTACCACATAAACACGGGGTACATATATTCAAGAAAGATCCCTACAACCAGAATACCACATATGAGAACAGCCTACAGCCGTCCACCAAATGGCATTGGGCACTTTATAGTTGGGGGAGATGGCCCAAAGCCACGGCCACCTTTCTTTGTGTTGGGCGCTCGGATCTATCCTCTACGATGAAACGATGCTATAATAAGAAACTATGTTGTTTGTTGTAGTTGAAGCTAGGATAACCGAGCTAGAAGATGACTATAATAAGAAGTTTCGAAGCAGCGATGGTGGGATTTCGATGAAGAATGATTGGCCCAGCATACAGACCTAAAAGTGGTTCAATCTGCGAAACCTGTCGAGTGGTCAGAATATAAGCGCCAGGGTTGAAGGAGGGGCTCACGGCGCTTAAGACTCCCCATCATGACGAGGGAAGAATGGCAGGAATCGATACAGATAGAAGGGGAATCAGGAATTAATGGGCCTGGAGAGAGCTTCATCCTTCCTCCTAGGCACGATCCATTTCGTCCATCCCCACTATCGCAAAGCATGACACTACGATCCGTATCGTCCTTCAACTATATCCTATCCTCTCCACTCCCACCCGATCCTCAAGTAAGAGCTAGAGACCATAGGTCCGTCTGACGCCGGCCTGATCTCGCATCCAGCCATGCCTTTGAAGGGCTAGAACCTTGGCGCTCGACCCAAACACCATCACGATACAAAGAGGTCTTTGTGCCGGGCTCCGGCAGCCTCGTCCAGAGAGTCTGCTCGGCAATAAGCTCCGTGTCATAGCAGGGAAGAGCAATACGAAGATAATCCTCCCATTCATCATCGGGAAAGCAGTTATAGTACGCCTTGGTGAACTCCCAGTACTCCGGATACCATCCCGCGAACTCCCAGTCAATGATGGCGACGACGCGCCCACGCCGCACGATGATGTTCCTCGGGGCCAGGTCTGCATGGGTGAAGTGAGTTTTGTAGTGAGATGTGTGCACTTTGGCCACCTCTGGGCCAAGGAAAGGCGTGACGTCTTCCATGCGCAAATGCCCTCGCGCCAATGAATGGAACTCTTCATGGTCTAGAGGACCGTAGAAGCAAGCTCCTATGCGGCAGTCAAATGCGGGATTCTGAAGGGCCGAGGAGACTATGTCCTGGGTCGGAGGTTGAAGCTCGCGGAGACAAGACACATGCTGCTTGATGTCGGCAAAGACGGTATTCTTCTCGTCCACCGAGAGGCGACCCCAAGCACTGTCCAGGCCATCTCCCTGGGTGTATGCCATCTCGATATAAATAGAGCCGTTCTCCTCAGTATGGACGGCGTAGATCTTGGGGACCGGGATCGTTGTGTGTGAGGCGACGTACTGCATGGCCTCCACCTCGGTAGGCTTGCATGGTCCTTTGATGAGGCGATGCCAGCTTACTCTCACAGTAAAAGGGCCGAGCGGACGGAATAGCCGCTTGCCGAGCCATAGCCGCAGTTGCAGCGGGAATAGAGTCCCGATAGATTGACCCATGGACGTGGGGTCATTAAAAGGTTGCCGAGACTGGGAGATTGATAACGAATGTTCGTCAGGGCGGGAGTTGGTTTGGTTTGGTTGGATCAGTCACATTGATCACGTGAGCGAACAAACCTGGGTCATGACCACCTCTGGCTCAGTTTTCCCATCAAGGGCCGGGCCTCAACCATAACAAAGAACATAATATCAACACATGATAGCATCATATCACAATGCTAACACAGTGCTCAATCAGAAGGAAGCTAATGGAGAATGAACATAGAGTTATGCAATGAAATTCAGTATTTCACCATATCCAGGGCTCTGATCCTGGATCTCTCTATGTCGGTTGTGGAAAGCTGCCACTAAATACGCTACTCCTCGTTTGCGCTCTCACTGGCTCCATGGGGATACCGTCTTCTCGTTCCCCGAGTTCAATATCTTTGACATTACATTAGTTAAACGATACAACTGGTACTTTCAAAATTTACTTACCTCGTGAATATCTATCTTCATATTCTGAAGGCCTTGTTTGACCTCGGTGGCTGCCAGCGCCACTATCCTCTGTGAGAAAATGATCATAACTTGTTGCATACTCGTAATGGCCATCATCAGCGCTTGCAGACGACCGCGAGCGTCCTTGTAAACACCCATTCTCATTTCCATATGCTGCTGGTCTTGAGCTCTTTCGACGAAACTCGAAACCAGAAAAGCCAGGTGTCGAGGGGTTCTGATTTGTAGGTTGTGAATTGTCATCGTCTCTGTAGCTGAAGGTGGCAATCTTCCTCATGGCGGATTCTGAGATACGATCCAGGACGCTCTTGAAGTCGTCTAGGAATATGACATCGGATGCACATTTGAAAACCAGGGCGAGCTGATGGGTTGATTAGAATTATCAGTGGAGAGGGATATGAAGAACTTACCCGCCAAAATGGGTTTAAACCGCCTCTTTTTGAAACCAGAATCATAAAAACAACATCCACAACAACAAATATGATAGAAACAAAAAGACAAAGAAGCATGACGCCAAACCGCGGGCTTATCCGAACAAGCTTTGGTATCGTGAATTCGTAGTTGTCATTGATAGCGAGGACAAGTTTTATCGTGGTAAACACCCACCAGGGGTCTCTTGCCAGTGGTTCGAAAAGCCTTGATGTATCCAAGATGTTGCTGCCGAGGTTGTTGTGGTATTGAAAGTTGGCCCATGTTTCGAGGACCCAGAATGGTTGCACGACGAGGAGGGAGATGATGAAGACTCGGGAGCCCCATTTTGGGAGGAATGGTTTGATCTTGAGCCAGGCGATGACATTGTGCACAAAATAAGAGATGTACAGCAGAGCTGCTGTGCTGCTTAGGACCCTGGAGATAGTTAGCTGGCCGCGTCAATCGTACGTTGAGGATCCTTCTTACCAGCCAAACTCGGGTTCTTGAAAGAATGCAAAGAATCCATGTCCAAGAGCAAGTAGTAGCTATAGCCATAGTTAGCAAGACGAAGACGTTGACAGAGTAACCCGGAAACAAACTTCGCTGAGAATCAGTTTATGCAACAAAGCCTTATGGCGATAATTGCACAAAACCAACAGAATGAGGATCACAATGGCACCGACATTGAGACCCTGAGCCCACGCCTCGACGATAATCTGCTCGCGCGTGCTACTCTCCGGACTAGGTTGCGTCGGCGCCATGGTTAGACATTTTGTACAAGCAAAAAGAGCGGGATTGACGAAAGATGAGACGGATCAACAAAGGGAAAAGGCGACAGGTTATATGGATTGAGGTAAGGCTGACAGGCCATGGAACGTCATCCTTGGCAGCTCGGCCGAATCAGATGGTGGAGAATTCGACTGCCTGAGAAAAGATGGTGGGTGTGGACGAGGATCATTGGGGCAGGGGTTTGGCGCGGGGAGAGTCGCCCGACGGTTGAGGGTGGAAAGTCAATTCCCCCAAAATCTGGGGAAACTGGGCTAGTGGCTCGGCTCATTGGAGGCTGCAAATGGGTTAATTGAGTTGTCGCGAGTCAGAAGTATAAAGTTAGATGAAGGTTCATGGAAGCCTGGCAAAAGGGCCCTGCGTTGACAACATGGAACAGGGGAGAGCTCCGGGTCTAAGAGCCAACAAGCTGTTCAAAGTCGAAGCGAATTATGTACATTCCACACTGGCGAGAAATCATCCACCCTTGTACTTCAACGTTGCAACCACTTCAATTACCTTCGGACCGCAACCCTACTCCCCGCTCAATCTGGGGCCTCGATACAGCGACATCTCATCAATTCTAGCAGGGCTTAGAATTTCCTACATAATAAACTCATTAGACTGCATCACCGGTGAGCCCTTTGCAGGTGGCGTCCCCCGCATAGCCTTCTCCGCCAACGGCTTCGCCAACAACCCATTGTACGTAGCTGGGGAAAAGAACACATTGCGCGACCTGATACATCACCCGCTCATAATGACATACCCGCGTATCTCAAGTTGCAGGTCCAGCTCGGCTGTGTTGTGGATGTACTCACCTGCCTCGTTATCCGACTTGTGAAGTACGTATCGGCTTATTCTCGCGACCCGATCTGAGACACGATCCACATGGCGATCACCCGTCCTGCCACACCAGCCGTCAGCAAGAGGCGGAGCATCATCAGGGCGATCGAGTTGGACATGAGGCTCAGCGACGCATCTTGTACAGTTCCAAAGGGGGTATAATGCAACGCTCGACGGCTTGCCGATGATATGGGCGACTGCATGCATGCGCGAAATGCCCTAGACCGGGGTGACGGTATTGAAGCACGCCCACGAGTAGCCAGAGCCCTTGTCGGTGGCGATCCGAATCCGCTGGTTCATGTTTAGCCCGTTCGCTTCTAGATACGCGGATTGTCTACCTAGTTATGAACAGGGCGGCGACGAAGTTGTCAAAGATGGAAACTCCCATGATGAGGAAGTATTAGAAGTATAGCCAACCCTAGACCTGTTCAATGTAAGCCAAGAGTTGATGAGAGGAACACTCAAAAATGAGACATATACGACACCGCCATGAGACCACTGTCCCCCTTTGTGCATACCGTATTTACCCTCCCGTCGGCACACTGGTGTTAGTAGGGTGGAAGAGTTGGGTATACTTCCTTCAACACTCAAAGATATTTACCTAGGTATACAACCCAAGCTGTGACGTGCGCGATAATTTCACCTATCTCAAAAGGAAAAAAGGAAGGTAATTTTTTCAGTCTTTTCTTACAATACCTGAGAAAGAACTTCGAGGTGAAGTTGTCACGATGGAAGCCATACTGACCACCAATCGCCGATCGGAGCGGAAAGTGGGGCCGCTTACCGAAACCGCCGGGCGGATTTTCTCTCCTCCCTCTGAATTTTGGTGATAACCATCGGCCCACCACGGACGACCCCTCGAACAATGACTCAATTCGCACGAGTATAGCTTCCCCGTCCTTTCTTTTGCGATTATGGTGCTCCCTCTTGGTCGCGGAAGCTTTGCTCTGCGCCGCGGGGCATGCGCTAGCTCCCTGACGCTGCTACGGGCACGGCAATGTCTGCCCCGGCGCTGCTACACACAGAGCTCCGACCCAGCTACATCTGACGGGACGATCAACGAGACTTACAAGATAGATATTCTGGGCCTCTGGGAGAAGTGTATGGCTCTCGCATACTCTCCATGGGCAATTGCTAACACGCGTCAGACAGCAACGCGGATCTACCCCTCAAGAACACCAGACCTGGCAAATACTCCGGATTGCTAGGCAAGAAGAGGGCCGTATCCAAGAGCCTCATCTTTGCCGACCTCACAACCTCGTCGGGTGAGGTGATCCAGCTCTGCGCCGATGCCGCAAACGACCCCGAAGCTCACGCCCTCTTGCGCGACGTCCCTGCCTTTAGTCCCGTCCTCGTCGATGTGATAAATGAGACCCCGAAGAATGAAAGTGTCGGAGAGCCTTCGTCCGGTTCTTCCAAGCCTACCGTCTCCCTAACGAACCTCCGAACCCTCAACAGCGTCCCGAAGGACCTCATCGTTACGAAAGAAGTCAACTTCCCACCGCACAAGCGACACTACCAGATCAAATTCCACCCAGAGCTTCAGGCCCGCCTCAAGTTCCGATCATGGCTAAAGGCAGAGTTGACCAAGGGCTTGCTGAACAAGGGATTCATCGATGTTGAGACACCAACACTATTCAAGTCAACACCCGAGGGCGCCAGAGAGTTTCTCGTCCCGACCCGTCGACGTGGCATGGCGTACGCCCTGAACCAGAGCCCACAGCAGTACAAGCAGATTCTCATGGCAAGTGGTATTGGGCAGTACATGCAGTGGGCACGCTGTTACCGTGATGAGGACTCGCGAGCGGATCGTCAACCAGAGTTTACACAGCTGGATATGGAGTGGTCCTTTGCTGGTGCGGCAAAGGTGAGGCAGGACGTCAACGACATTGTTCTAGATGCTCTGGAGGCTCTACGGCCAGCGCATAGCTATAAGGAGATTCGGAAGCAGCGAGTTCCTATATTAACTGAGATTCCTGATGGCCCACAACCTTCGGATGAGCCTCTCGCGCACGAGTTCACGACGATCAAGTTCCAGGATAGCATTGCTTCTTATGGAACTGACAAACCTGACTTGCGCATCCCCAACAAGGTACAGTTCTTGCCTATTCAATGTCAATACATGCCGCTGACAATTTCAGGTCCATGCGATTCCAAACCTTGAACCTTATCGCCAGTTCGTCAGCATGATCACTGATCTGGAGGATCCGCTCGTCGAAGCTTTCACATTCCCACTTGAAGACTGCTCTCCCCAGGAGGCGCGCGAGTTCGTCATCAAGTTTATGGATGATCTGCCTACGGGACTGGCCAACAACCCCGATGGACAGCCTTCAGTGCTGGTCTACGACTCGAGTAAACCACTCATGGGCTTGAGCTCCGTTGGCTTCGAATTTGAAGCCATCCTGGACCTCGTGTCTGAGGGCAAGGAGCTCAAGGATGGCGATCTCATCGTCTTCCAGGCCAGGGAGAAGCCCCAGGGTCAATACTGCAAGGGCTCCACCAAGATTGGCGAGATGCGCAGTGCTCTCTGGAAGGCCCTGGTCGAAGCAGAGTACATGTCGACGCCGAAGCTCGGCACCCCTGGCTCACTACAGTTTGTGTGGGTTACCGAATTCCCCATGTTCAAGCCCGTCGAGGAGGGCGAGCCAGGCCAAGAGGGCAGCGCGGGCATCGCAGCATCCCACCACCCCTTCACCGCGCCTCTTTCCCAGGCCGATCTCGAGCTCCTCTTCACAAACCCCCTTGATGCCAAGAGCGCAGCCTACGATCTTGTGCTCAACGGCGTTGAGGTCGGCGGTGGCAGCGAACGTATCCACGTCGCCGAAGTTCAAAAATTCATCATGCAGGACATCTTGAAGGTGCCCAAGAAGCGGATCGCTGACTTTGCCCACCTGTTTGAGGCACTGCAGTCTGGATGTCCTCCTCACGCTGGTTTTGCCCTGGGCTTTGACCGGCTCGTCGCGCTCATGACGGATACGTCAACGGTTCGGGATGCCATGGCGTTCCCCAAGACGATGAAGGGAGAAGACCCACTCGTCAAGTCACCGAGCAAGTTGACGAAGGAGCAGCTCGAGCCTTATGGACTGTACCTCCGGGGTCAGAAGGAGTAATTGGAGTAATTGAACCCCATTGCATGCATGCAGAGGGCAGATCCGAGGCAGCCCAGCAAGAGAAATACGGTTTTCAACACAATCAAGCCATCGGGGTCAATGCATTTTATAATGACTCTTATGACATGCGTTGGGCATGATGGCTTGATTGTGTTGAAAGCTGTATTTCTCTTGCTGGGTTGCCTAGTCATGGGGAACCATCCAAGACGGGAGGATTTGGATAGCGCCTTGGCCTGCAGGTGTAACATCGCGACTCACTAGGAATGTATCATGTTTGGGCTGGGAGACAAACTGTATTATTAGTATAGACAAGTGTACCATAGAGGTGTGTTAGAGAAGAACATATCACGTAGACCAGAAATATGAAGTAAATATGTTTAATGAATTGATGCTCGTCTAGAAAACAGTTCTGTGCTTCGCGCGTCGTTAAACCGTTGCATTATGCCCTTAGCCCAGCCAGTTCCGGCAACGACGTTCTATCGTGTTGCTCGTACTCTATTGCCCTAGGGTCCCCAAACTCCAGTAATCATGAAATAAAGTGTATGCCTTTTTCGCGCGAGGGGTATCTCGAAGGTCGTGATGTTGTTGTGATGTGCTTAGGCCATAATGAAGCCGAAAGCGGTAGCGCCGAGGGCAACCAGGGCAGCGACGGCACCAGCCTGGCCGTGCAGGCTCACGGCAGCGTTGTCGTTGTCGTTGTCGTCATCGTCATCGTCATCGTCGGTGCTGGTAGCAGCCTCGTTCACAGCGCTGCTGACACGGGTGGAGACCCAGGTCTCAGCGGCGTCGATGGCGGTGCTGATGTGGGAAGCCTTGTCCTTGGCCCAAGTCTCGGCCTCGGAGGCGTGCTCAGAGGCCCAGCTCTTGACATCGGAAGCCTTGTCCTTTGCCCAGGACTCAGCTTCGGAGGCATGGCCCTCAGCCCAGGTCTTGGCGTCGTTGGCCTTGTCCTCGGCCCAGGTCTCGATGTCGTCGCCAATGTCGCGACGGACCTCGGGAGCCTCAGTGATGGCGGGAGCGGCGTTGTTGGCGGCGACGAGGCCGGCGGTAGCGAGGACGACGATCTTGGTGAAGAGCATGTTGACGGTGGTGTTGTGAAGATGTGGTAGTTAAGTGTTGGTGTTGGTGTAGGTGATGGAGTAGAGTTGGTTGTTGTTGAGTAAGGTTAAAGTGGAAAACCTGGGGTATTTGACTGTTGTGTTGCAATGAACTGAGATGAAAATCAAGATTAGAAGGGGCATAATCTCCCTTCATATATACCTGCGCTCACGGCGTGTTTCAATTTTGTTTGCTTTCCCTGGTCATCTCATTTCGCAATGTGGCGGGGACACAGGAAAGTTGCGTCAATGCCTCCACTAATTTTTCAGCTACCCTTGTCACTCACTCCGACCCAACCAATCACGGCTTCTCCCTTTTGCAGCGCATTGGGATCTCCAGCTTTGTTCGTCCCCTGCCGTCGATCGGCTGTGGCTCCGCCTAGACTGCGCCATGCCGGGCCATGTCATCACCGCCTGCAAGAGTCCGACCAGAGTCCGACTGTCAACTGCCGTTTTGTTGTTTTCCCCTGTCAGACAAAGATCCACAGGATCTTACATGATTTGTCTCGGTGAGTGCGCGGCGAGAGTGGCAAGGAAACATGCCACGAAAGGGCAATGGACATTCCCGATCTAGAGATTACTACTTGTACACAGCCAGCCACGGTAATGCATCAACAGTTCGGTTAAACTGTTGAGTTTAGAGTTTTTGGTCCGTTGCTATTTTGGTTGCAACGCGTGGTTGGCAGCCACACTGGGGCGCAGGGAGACGTGGCGACGCCATTTATTGATGGGGCTGGTGATTCCCTGCCTTGGGACGGGACGCGTTGCCCCGTGCAGAGGGAGGAGGCCTCCTGGGCAGGCTGAGAGAAATAATTGCGTGGCGCCAAGAATTCAGTGGTTTCAACTGAATTGCTTCGCAAACTCAGTTCTTTGGGTATGCATAATGTCAATAAGGTCGGTCGCTCCATTTGCGCACCTATCGCGTGGTTCGGCAGGGATCTAAACTGTGATGACGAGGTCATGGTTTCACCCTGGGACGTCAATAGGGCAGTAACTTTGTCGTCCTCGGCTAGTTAGCATCTTAGATAGTGCTCTAGCAACTGGCGAGGTACAGGGTGGGACTCCTCGCAATAACACCACATACGTAGGTATCCAGCAATGCATAACAATCTTACCGAATATAAACTCTCACTCTCTTGACTACCTAGGGTCCTAGCTCAATAAACGCTGTAAATCACCTAAAGCAGCCTTGACTTGCTCCTTTTGAGCGCTCTCCAAACTCTCCGTGTCAACTGATAATTCATCATCAACGTCTTTCAGCTCGGTCTGAACCATCGCTAGAACATGGCGGAGGCCAAGTGCCTCGTCGTCAGCGTTTGCGTATGCAACAGCAGTACGCAAAATGTTCTTGATTGTCCGACCCTACCAAAACGTTGCTGTTTAGATACACTGTCACCTTTAGAGACACATGGGGTTTTCACTTACATTGAACCTCAGCTTGCCAAGGGCTGAAAAAGCAGCAGGGGTCCAGGAGTCGTCCACCTGCACATCTTTGTTCGCGGCAATCAGTCGCTCCCAGATCATTGCCTGGGCCTTGTCTGACAGGTCGCCGTAGGAAATCGTGGCATGGATTCGACTCTTGAATGCTTCATCAAAGTCTTGCTTGCGGTTAGTGGTGAGGAACAAAACGCCCTGGAAGTATTCAATCTTCCTGAGAAACACTAGTTCCCTCAGATGTTAGTCTCGACCTAATAATTTGATGGGCTTCTAGCCAGCCTCGAGATCCGTCCATACCTGCAACGATGGCATTCCGGTCCATCTCGGCCGAGTTTCGTTTGCACAAGAGCACGTCAGCTTCGTCGAGAAGAGAAACAGCATCCCATCTCTTTGTCAGACGAAATATTTCGTCCAGTCTTGTCTCTAACTGCGTGACCTCAGTGCTCAACTCTCCGCCTGAGATGGAATACAATGGACGCTCAAGGTAGTCCGCCACGCTCTCTAAAGACCTTGTAAGCTGCTGATTCGTAGTTGGCAGATAATCACCCACCAGCTGTTAGAGTCTTGCCCAACCCAGGTTTTCTAAGAAAGGGTTTAGCCGATGCGTATTTATGTATGGGTGAACGACGTACCCGTGTAGAAGGAAAACAAGCCCCTGGCCTTTGCCGGATACCACATCATCGAATGCAGTCGAGTTGGCCTTGTGACCCTTCACCAAAGCTTGAACAAGATGCTTAGTTTCCTTTTCCAGTTGTAAGGAGTCAAAAGCGACCATGTTCCAAGCCACATCCTGAAGTTGGTCACTGAGAACCCAGAGCCATTTCTTCTTCTTCAAGCCAAACGCAGGAACCAGGGCGGGAAACAGGAGATCGAAACCCGTCTTTGAGACATTGAAGCTCTCTTCCACCGCCACGGACAATCCATCCAGATTGTTGAGGTCGGGCCCGGACGACTTTTCAGATTCCTGTGCATTAGTGGCGGTCTTAAACTCCATGACGTCCTCATTAACGTCGGAATCAAACTCGACCGAGTCGGAGTCGGAATCGTCACCTGGACGGGCACGACGCCGGCGTCGAGGACGGCTCCTCACCCTGTGGTCAATGCTTGCAAGAACGCCCCTTGCCTTTGCAGTTGATTTGGTTTGTTTGAGCTTGCTCCGGAAATCAACGAGCTCCGCGGCACCCTCTTCGCTCTCGCTTATAAACGACTTGTAGTCAACGACCACGCGGTCATCAAGCTATATTACACATTAGCCACTAAAATCCCTCACTGGCAATGTTCTTCTCTGTCAGAAATACTCGGAAACCACCGCAACTTACCTGGCTCGCGTGTAACATGGGATTCAGAGATGTATTGTAAGCACGGAACTCCTTGCGCCACCCAACATTGGCGTATGTTTGTGATGCGAATAGCGACAAGTCGTTTCCTAACACCTTTTTCAGTGTCGCGGCCCTGGCGAGCAAAGTCTTTTTCAACGAAGACCAGCCCTGGTAGTTCTTGATTGGGATGAGGGGCAGGTCGGAAATCTTGCACACCTGCAATCCCATGAGGGGGAGATGGAAAATCTGTCTGAGAGAAACACTCACGCAGCACCAAGAGTTGAGCTGTTATTATTGCATCCACTGTCACAGTTGCAGAAATGTCAAGGAACACGCGTGAAGGGGCTGATGGAAATTGCCTCCCTCATACCCCGTAAAGAATACGATAGCAATTAGCGAAAATAGGAGAAAATAAAGTTCGATCTGGCTCTAGCCTGTTTGACTCTAGCTTTGACCGTCCGTATTTATATCGCATTCTCCAAAATACAATGCTATTGACCCTCGAATCAACTCTCGTCGCCGTGTAGTAGCCAGGTCATCTAATTCGACAGACCTGTGTCCAGTAAAGTAACGCAGGATGCATGCAAGATAATTGAAACCCGAAACCAGACCTTCATCCCTGTCCCTTCTACTCCATGTAAGTATAAAGCATGCCAGCTTTCCCCCAATCCTTTCTCTACGAACGCCAGATCTCCAGTCCAAGAACCCATCATTCATCCTTTATAAACATGCTAACAGGAGTTTCCAGAGCGCATATTTCTTCCTTTTTCCTTCTCTTTCGACTCTCCTCTTTCTGACCCTTCTGACTTCTCTTGTTGTGGACGTCCTTGATGTGTCGTTCCATGTTCCACTTTCGAGGGAATTCGCGGCGGCAGGTAGGACATACGAAGGACGCACTGGGGTGGACGGGACAAGATTAGCGACTGAGTACTCCAAGGTGCGTAAAGGGCTTGACTCACGTGGTACTGGTAATCCATAGAATAAACTGACCATACGCCTGATGGTCACCCCTAAAGAGTGGCTGGAGGTCGAGAGCGTTAGCCCAAGAACAGCAGACAGACCCAGCTGCAACGTTTACTTGCCTTGCCGATCTCAATCATGTAGTCCTTGGTTTCTTTGATGCTTTGTAAATACCCCATCTCGACGAGTGTCTCGACTATGGATACTATCCCGCGGGACGGGACGTCTTTATCGTCCTTTTCGGACGTGAGATGCCTCAGATACTGTTCGTGAATCCGTCCCTTCTTTCCCACGCACTCCACGTTCCAGGCGGAAACCAGCTCCCGGTCTTTTGTTATCATGCCACAGCCGGATAGGCCATACCAGAAGTCTCCGCTATCGCAACAGTACTGGCACACGACAGCAAAAACTAGCGTGTCACGCAGTTCCTCGGGGCTGCTTATCAAAGCCGGGACATCGTCAGGGACGCCGCTCGTGGTGGACTGCTCAGTGGCTTCGGTCGGGACGGTGCTTAAGGTTGTATCAGCAAACTGGCCTTGGCCAGTGTCGAGATAAGGCTGAGGTATCGCTGTCAACGATGAGTCGAACGGGGCATGTTGAAGAAGTTGCCAGTAACATGCGTTGTGTGTGGCGTCTGTGATGTCGAAAACATGCTTCTGTGATGCCTCTTGTGCGAACGTGTTCGGAGTGGGGAAGTTCTGGGCTACAGGCCCGGCTGCTGAGCTGCCAAGAGCCGCAAGGCTGTGGCCCTGGAGGTCAGGCAAGGGCTCTGGATCAAAGCCAGGCTCCAGTACAGGGACAGAAGAGCCTGGATCAGTACCTGGGAAAGAAGCAGGCACAAAGCCGTTGCTCTGCAGGCCGAATATAGCACTCTGGTTAGAGGCGCTGGGGCCCAAGTCGTGGTAGTGAGGGTGGTTCTGGGCGAGGCCAGGCCAGGGCTCTGGATCAAAACCAGGCTCCAGTACAAGGCCAGAGGAGTCTGGATCGGTGCTTGGGAAAACAGCAGGCACAAAGTCGTTGCTCTGAAAGGCGCCTATATCACTCTGGTTACAGGCGCTGAGATCCTGGTATTGAAGGTGATTCTGGGAGAGGCCAGGCAAGGGCGCTGTGTCAAAGCCCGACTCCAAGATAAGGCTGGGGTCCTGAGCGTTAGAAAATGGCGCTGGATCAAAGGCAGACTCCAAGACAAGACCTGGGGAGTCCGGGTCAGCGCTTGGGGAGGAAGCAGGCAGAAATTCGTTGCTCTGCAGGGAGACTATAGCACTCTGGTCAGAGGCGCTCAGGCCCAGGTCGTGGTAGTGAAGGTGGTTCTGAGCCTCGGGCCAGAGGTTCTGGGCAAGTGTCTGGAATGCCTTTCGCTCCTCCGGGATCTCGAGGGCATTGAGCCACAGGGTGATGCCGGCCAAGATATCCTCCTCCGCAAGCCTTCCTCTTGCGTGTAGCAGGTGAGAAACAACGTACGAGAGGCTGCAAAAGGCAAAGACTTTGGTAAGGTTGTTGGGCGCGGGGCCTGTCAGGGTGTTTCGGAAGGCGAAAACACCAGCTTCTCGAAGACCCTGAGCATCCTCGTACGTCTCACGGAGTTCGTTGATGATTGGGATGTTTAGGCTCTGCGACAGCTTGACGAAATGCCGCCAGTGGCATTGCATCCCACTCCGAACATCACGAACAGAGGACCAGGCTATCCCCTCTGCCGATTGGGGATTGGTTTGGATGGCTGCATTCGCGGACATGGCCCCAAGCTCCAACAAGAGGTCATCGAGCTCGCTTGCATCGTCGCCATCTTCGTTTATGTCTGGGGGGGTTGTTTCTGTCTCGTCGAGATACTTCATACCGGCAAAGAGGCCATCAATCTCTCCTAGAGCCCGAGAAAGATGCTCCCTGGCGCGAGCACCCCCAACATTGGCACGGGTGGCACCGCCAGCATAGGAGAAAGTACTGGCGTACGATGTCAGGTAAGGCGTATGGGCCATCCTGGAGGGAATAGATTCACTTTGCCTTGCGAGAGTTGTTCGCAGGTTTGCCCATTGCACTCCATCATCTAAAAACTATTTATGGGTGAGGAGGCTCTGCTATTCCATGTGCCCTGCCGGTTACACGTCCCTTCCAGATGCCCCCCGCGCGGCAATTCCATGCTTGGCTGGACTGGACCCTTGGGTAAAGAATGACCTCAGCGACATTGCCAGGAGCAACTGTGACGACACCTCATTGGCTTGTAAAATCGCCCTGGTGGTGAGTGTCCGGACGCGACAGGGGTGACACCTCCATCAGCATACTCGAAGAGTAAACAGTCAACTCGACCCTGAACCCTGGACAAACTATAATCAGCCCTGCCTTTCCAATATCTAGTTGCGATTGAATCATTAATGACGTGTGATTGTCTCACAGAACATGTCGTCGCCACTGAGTACGGCGAGAGTAAACTCCGAGTAAGGGGCCTCAAAACCTCGACTCCTCGAGTAATCCTTCAAACTCAAAGCACAACACGAGCGTAGAGTAGACCATGGGAACATATTTAAGACGACCTGAGTGCGGGGAATAAAGCGGAATGAATAAATAACACCGATGCAACAACGTCAATTGAAGATACCCTAAGTTGACCACCAAGCACTATAATAAAATGAGTACCGCGGGAGATAACAGCAAACAGAGTAGGTCAACCCAGGCCGGCATGGCTGAAGCAACTACTGACAGTGAGAACTTAGCGGCATCGGTCATGCTGCAGATCTGGCTGATGGAGCCAAAAGATGCTCCCTTTGCGACCGACGCGTGGTCAACGGAGCGAGCCATCTCCAGGCCCAGAGGTGACACGACAGCTGCCAGCGGGGAAACAAAAGCCAAGGAAGGAAGCGTGTCTAAGGGAAGCCCGGAAACCAGGTTATGAGAATTGAAATTAATTTGCATCCATGTTATTTGCCACCAAAAGAAGTGAGCCTCCCAACGCCCGCCATGTTCAAGACAGAGCCTCGTGTAGTGACCCTGTTGGATTCAGGCTCAGTGGCTGTCCCCTCTAAGCGCCAGAAATCACACATGTCGCCCCTTTGATAAGGTCAGGCACCACGCCCATGCATCAGCATCATGCAGTCGAAGAGCCACGGTTCCGGTTCGCAAGACACTGGTTATTCCTCTGGTGTCTTGTCAGGTTGGACTGTTTACTGAAGCCATGCCCGCAATCGGGACATATCACGGCGCGCCTGTTTCACATGTGTCAGCAGAAACCCTTGCTTGCCCGTAGTCACTGTCCCAAGGAAAACCTACGCTTGCGCGGACTGCTCAGCAAACCTCTTCTGTGCTGTCTGGTCAGAAAAAAGCTCCTAAGATTGCGATTTTAGCACACTGCTGGGCAGATGTCGATGGCCAGCCTGCTCACCTCTGCGACCGTAATCATATACGACTGCACCTCGGCAATGTTTTGTAGACACCCGTAGGCGACAAACTTGTTGGCAATCGAGAGGATCACTCGAGATGGTGCCTGAGAGAGATCTTGCCTCTTGAGCAAGGGCGCCATGTATGAGGATTGGAGGTGCTCCTTGTCCTTTAACCGTTCCTGGTTGGAGGAGAGACATGCGCCCAAGTTCTTGGCGGTGATCCCATTGCCAGAAAGAAGGGTAAGAAGCTCAGCGGAACCGTCCAGGAACGCGTCAATGGCATTGAACAATGCAGTGTCTTGAACGCACTGCGGGCCACTGCGGGCGGCAGACACTGCTCTCTGTTGGCATGTAGCTCCCAATTGACCAATAGATCCAACCTGGAACTCGGTTTGGTCAGACCCTGACCAAGGCGTTTCTGGAACTGCATTCAAGGTTGCGCCGGGAATCCAACCGAGGGCCGAATAGTCAGCAGTGTCGAGCGCTGAGCCTTGTGGCTCGAAAGAACTCTGGGGGATGTTGACCCAGGCGGCGGAAACGGACAAACCACTTGGCGGGACATGAAGGGCAGTTGAAGGGTAGGGCAACGAGGGGACGTTTTGGATCTGCCATGGTTCAGATACGGCACCGGAGTAAACTGAGCCGCGCGGATAGTAAGGCAAGTTTTGGTGCTGATGAGTACTCAGCTCGCCTTTGACATGAAAGGCTTGCACGGTCGCAGGCCATAGCTGTGTCATGGAGGTCTCAATCTTCTGCCTCTCCTCTTGCTTTTCTAGAGACTGTAGACAGACCCGAACATCGTCTAGAAAATTCTCCGATGACGGCGTTCCTTCGCGCTCGAGAATGCGTGACACGGCGTATGACAAGCTGCAAAGCCCGACAACCTTGGGAAGATCAGTTGGCACAAGACCAGCCAATGCGTTCCGATACGCAAAAAGGGCAGTATCACAGAACCATTCTAGATCATTCACAGCCAGGGGAACATCTGCCAAACGCTCCCATTGGTGTCGCATCTCACCGCGGAGCTGTTCCAGACGATCCCATTGTTGCTTCTGCCCGTCAATAGGGCAGCCTGACGCAAGAACGTTGAAGCCAGCGAGCAACCCGTCGATATGTGACAGCCTTCTCGAGGTCGGGCTTTCCGGATTCGGTCGAGCCTGCATTGGGGCCCGTTACTTTGTGTGTGGCACTCGACTCGGTCAGAGATGCAATGGTGTAGAGCGAGGCTGCGGTTTCATCCTTGCGTCGAGGAGTGGGTGTAGCGAATAGTAAAACGGAAATGTCTAGAAAAGACTGTAAGAACAGTGATGAAAAGGCATTGTGGAAAAAGCCTGCTTCATCAGGGGAGGGAAGGACGCTTTTAATAAGCAAAAGACGGCTACGTGCAGTGCAGCTTTTTGCATCTCCCACCGACCACGTCTCATCATTCTAGGGCGATGCTCGATTCATGGCCGTGGCACACACGTTTTCTCCTCGTACAAGGGGCCTGCAGAATGCACACTCCCGGGCGACAAGACAAGGCATTCGGCCGCAAATTCTTGTGAGCATGGCCTGAAAATGGGAGTTTGGGAGCCTGGCGAACTGCATCTGAGGCGAACGAGGCGTGTCGAGACGCCTCGCACTACTGCAGCGCACGGCGGTGCGTAACAGATTCTTTGACGAATTAGATGGAAGAGATTGATGGTGGGCAAGGGTATTTAATTACTGCTGCCAGAGCTGCATAGTTGCACAACCTCGGAGCTCCTGGGAGCTATGGCGGTGTGATTCAGTCCAAGTTGTGTGTGTGGACTCTTTTTGACCCGGGGCGAGAATATTCCCCCCAACACCGCGGTATCCCAAGCTATATCATATCATGGTCTTTATCTTGACCTTCTAGAATTTCCAACAGCCGTCCTCATCAGCGGGTGAGCCTCCGTGTTAAAAACCCACTCATCAAGACTAATAATATCCTCGTCGGAAAAGATAAGGAAAAAGTACTTGAGCGTCTCGGCCAGCCAGAAACTCTCCATGTAATCCTTAACCTTCACCTCTTCCCTCGTCACATCCTCGACAGCCGCAAACGCCTCGCTCGTCTCGGCAGCGTTCCGGATCGATGTCCACATGGTCCACGCAATGTCGCGGAACTCTTGGTTGCCTGTTACGCGGTAGAGGATGAAGATGCTTTCGATGGCTTCCGGGCGGAGGATGTATGCCCTGTCGCGGGCTTGGAAGCCTAGGGGTTCCTTTTTGGATCGGGGTGTGAAGTCGCAGGGTTCCCAGCTTGGACAGGCTTGGAGGTTGACGATTTCGGGCATGAGACCGGATGGATATGCAGCATATGCGCGTGCGCATCCGCGAGCCAGCTTTTCGCCGACGATAACGTGGTCATCGCGTCCGAGGACCTTGCCTCCGATGGCATACATACCTCCAGCGAAACAAGTCAAATGCTCAACGTCCGTCTTCAACCTCACCTTCTCCCTGAACAAGCTAGCCTCTCCTAACATGAGAATGTCGTCCTTGTCCGGTAGCATCGGTCGGAAGATCAAATGCTTCATGCCAGCATCAGCAGCATCGAGATACATGTCTTTATACTTGGGCTCCAGTCCCTGCAGCAAGACATATTCCTTGATGAGATACTCATACAGAGAATCTCCATTGGCGCCAAATCCAAAAGTGTCGTCGTTCACCTTGAATCCATTCCAAGCATCGATTCGAAGTGGCCAAAGACCGGGAAGAGACGTCTCGTTCTGTGTCCGCTTAAAAGCCTGGGTAATCCGATCGATGGCGTCATAGTACCGAGCATCTCCAGTTCGCTGCGCAAGACGAGTAAACTCCAAACTCATACTACCCAGACTCGCAGTGCTTTGCCTTGGCTCCGGGTGGCCTTCACCTTTCTTGAGATGGCGAAATTTGATGGTGTGCGGTGGCATGTGCTCCGAATTGTCGAATGTTGCGTACAACAGATCGCCCAGCTCAACCGCCTTTCTCAGCAGAACACTCTCCCCGCTGAGCTCGTATGCTGACAGCAAACCTCCGAGGTGTCTAATCGTGGTCTCAAAGACGTTGAATCCATCGCTGGTCGGCTGGTCCCAATCCATCTGTGCAACAAACTCGACAGCTTTGTAAAACTCTTGTTTCATACCCATGATCCACAATGTATCGAGGTTGTCGACGATGGTGGCGGCCCATCCACTAAAGGTATCGCGCCCGTCCATAGTAAGCGGTGCCAATTCATCCCGACCCCATGCGTACTTTTCATACGCAGTCCAAGTCTTTCGAAAAGCTCGTTTGATCTCGTCTCGCCGTTGCTTGGTTGTGTCGAGGTCTCGTTTTCTGAGGTCGCCGGCCGAGAAATCATGCTGAATCCGAGGTAATTCGAGAGGGATGCCACGGGGCAGACCAACTCGCTCGGAGGTGCTCACGGGTTGTTTGTGAACATGCTTACTCCAGTCATAGCTGCTGGGAACATATGGGATGTTACGGCGACCGTATGATGGGCTGCTCCAAAGACAGTAAAAGACCAAAAAGGTGATGAGGAGCGAAAGAATGGCCCTAGATGGGGTGAAGGGTAATCCCACGCCCATGATATCTATCACAAAGACACGCAGAACATTTAAAGGAAAGAAGAAAAGAGGTAAAAGGAAAAATAAGGAAGGAAGCCTAGGTTGTTCAGCTCAAGTAACCATTGAGGATTCTGCAGAATGAAACGCTGACGGGTGTCAATGTCGAAGCGGAGAGGTCTCAACGCCGGAGAAAGTAATCATGACGGCAGCGGGCAGTGCGATCGGGGCCGGGAGCAGCAGATCTTATACGGAGCCATTGCTTGTCAGGGGGCCCGGGATAAGGATGCCGTTCCCGTAAGGAGACGAGATGAATTAACCTGATTCTCGTTCCCCCACAAGCTTGGCAGCAGCTCGGACACGCGTCTCGGTCGTCAGGGAGAAGATTCTAATAATAACAACCGCGAGATCCGCTATATACGGGCCAAGGAAGATAAGAGGGGGAAAGATGCACGGTGCTTGGCAGGAGAAACAAGGCGGCTCACAATGGATCGCCAGGGGTTTTGTCGACTGAGACTTGACACTGTGTCTGTGTCTCAAGAGCTGACTTTTGCACCTGGGATGCTTGCCGATCAGGCATTCTAAATCAGCCACTCGGCAACTCGGCGCATGGTTTCAGTGTCAGCTCCATAAAATGTCGAGAGAGAGTGAATCTCTAGTGAAACTTGAAATGTCCAGAGGACGCCAAGAAAAGGTAAAAGCTGAACCTTTCCCCCTTTGGGCAACTCCGTACGGGACGCAAATCTCGATCAACCACTTTAAACACACATCAAGTGTGGCGTCGGTCAAGGGGTCAAGCCACACGCACTGTGCGTTGTGCCTCACCGCCAAAATTCAAAAATTCTGCCGCTTTTCCAGCTCCAACGTCTGAGCCAGACGAGAGCCATTGATTCTTCACTCTACCAGCCTTTTTCGACGTCGCACCTCCCACACGCTCAAAATGTCGTCTATGCGAAATGCCGTCGCGCGGCGACCTCACCGCGAGCGAGCGCAACCGCTAGAACGTCAGCGCCTCGGTCTTCTTGAGAAGCACAAGGTTTGTCCAGCCTCGCCCCGCGCAGCGTTCGCCAAACTGACAATGGCAGGATTACTCTCTTCGAGCCAAGGATTTCAACAAGAAGAAGGCGCAGCTCAAGGCCCTTCGCGACAAGGCGGCCGAGCGAAACGAGGATGAATTCTACTTTGGCATGCTTTCCCGCAAGGGACCTGGAAACCGCGTCAAGGATGGCAAGCGCTGGTCTGGAACAGTCCAGGGCGATCGAGGAAACAAGGTGATGGATCTGGATACCGTGCGCCTACTCAAGACGCAGGATATTGGATACATTCGGACGATGCGCCAGGTCGTCTCGAAGGAGGTCGCCAAGCTGGAGGAGCAAGTGGTTCTCACACGAGGCTTCGACAAACTCGACGAAGACGAGGAAGAAGAACAAGATGACGACGACAGCGAGTTCGACTTTGCAACAGCCCCCTCGAAACCGAAAGCACCTCGAAAGATTGTATTCATGGACGACGAAGAGCAACGGGAGGAGGTAATACAGCAACAGATGGACGAAGACGACGAAGATGTCGCGGACAAGACGTTTGAAGGGTTCGACGACGAAGAAAAGGATGATGAGCGCGCCAAGTCTCTCCGCCGTCTACAAAAACAACTCGAAAACGCACGCAAGAAGCTTCAGACCCTCAAAACCGCCGAGGAGGAACTCGAGATTCAGCGGGCAAAGATGGCAAAGACGGCGACTTCTGGAGGAACCACACGGAAGGGAAAGAAGATTATGGTTCGGACACGAAAGCGATAAATTGGTCACACTTTCAAGGCACTTCTTTTTGGCATCATCATTCTTCGTGTTTGTTCGTTACTGGCTCGCTCTGCAGTGCATAGCTCGTCAAAAGAAAAAAAGCTAATCGATACCCCTTAACGCCTGTGTTATGAATGGATATCTACATGATACAAGGATGGATTTCCTCCCGCCGATTCTGAGTCCCTTGCAATTATGCCCCCCGCGCCGTTCCCTTTGGTATTGTCATTAATACTTTGATCCAACGCATTTATACATCCCCTTGAAAACACCTCCGAAACACTTGAATCCAAGCGTCAGCACCCAGATGAAGCAGGCAAACAGGCACTTTACGATCTTGACCACAACCCGGATCAAAAAGGGTAGCTTGTCTTCGAATTCCTTGGACTTGCCCTTGCCTAGGCTTTCGTCTTGGCTCTCGACGTCAATCTCGAAGGACTCCATCTTGCGACGCTTCTTCTCCTCGCGATGCTTCTTTTCTTCACGCTTGCTCATCTTACTAAGACGACGCTCTTGCTTGGGTGTGAGGATCAGAGGGGGTGGGGGCTCAAATGTTTCCATGGCGGGCGTGTTCTTTTCGTCGGCTGCGGCGACGAGCATGAGTGCTGCGACGGCAACGTCGATGATGTAGTATGACTCGATCTTGGAGGCGATGCCAGTGTCGACTTCGAGCCAACCACCACCGGTACCATCACGGGTCAGCTTAGCCAGATGCTGTGGTGACTCGTGATGCTCGAGGGTATACTCGACGCGAGACCAGGCGGGTGACCGCTCAATGGTAACGCAGAAAGGAGCAGCAAGGGCAGGGTGAACAAGGAAGTGGTTTGAGCTATCGTCATCCCACACAAGACGGGCGCACTCCCGCTCAGCCATCATGACAGTAGTGGGATCAGTAGACCGCTCAATGGCCACCTTTGTTGCTGGGGTAGGCATGAGAAGAGCGACGAGGCCATCATTGGGAGGATGCTTTCGGGACTCCTCCTCGAGAGTAGTGTTGAGGGCTTCCTGCCAATGCTTGCCGTCGGTAATCTTGGGGCTGCTTGTGCTGCTGCTGCTGGGACGAATGATGCTGCTAGCCGATGAGCTGGTGTCGGGCTTGGGGCCCTTGTACGGCTTGTTGGGGTCGTGTCGTGTGAGGGTAACATAGGCTGAGGCCGATGTTGGGTCGAGGCGGAGGTTGTAAAAGGGTTGTGATGCTGACGACAGGTTGTAGACGGGAGCGTCTTTTTCCTGGCTCAACTTCAAGCAGTACACTCTTCCCTCTGAAGCCGAGGCTTGCCATCCATTGGCAACCTTCCACAGACTCTTGAGCTGCTCAGTCGAACTGATTGTGGGCACAAGAGGAGGTTCCTGCTGAAGTCTTTGCGGTCGAGGCCATGCTGACTTGATAGACTGGATGCTGGAAGGACTGACAATGGGACTCCGAACAGGGCCGTTTGGCGAGTTCAGATCAGATGGCGTCTCATAGTATGTCTGTCTGCTGAGGACGGCCCGCGGCATCGGAGCGGGCCTGTTTTCTGTGGGGGCATAGATCTGCTGGTCGAGGGGTACATCGTGGTTATAAGTCGGAAAGATGGAGCGCAGCGGCTGTTCGGGGGATAGCTCGCCCAACGGCGGCTTGGCTATTGAGCTTCTGAAGCGGTCACTGCTAGGACCAGCAATGACATCCGGGTCGGTGTGTCTTGGGATCTCAGCTGCCGGTTGAGGTCTTTGAACATGAAACTGTGCTTCCTCATGTTGTTGCTGATAGATGGCCTCAAACTCAATTGGCGTCTGCGAGAAATTCTGAGGTGACTGGCGTCCGTTTCGAGGAGGCGACACCGGTTGTTGAGTTATCTCTGGAGACATGGCCTGTGGTGTAGCAGCCCTGCGATCATGAGGCGTAGGTGCTCTACGCTCGCGGGACTCTGAGCGACGAGATGACCGGGAACGACGAGACTCGGAACGGCGGTGTCGAGTCTTGGAGGTCGATGGCGGCTTGGAAGAGTTGGGGCTCGGGAATAGAGAGAACCCTCCTGGGGTCGGGGTCGACGACATTCTGTCTCGGACAGAGGCTTCTTCTCAGAAGAAGAGAGTATTACTGGAAATCGAAGGGTTGATCGAGGGAGGGGGTATCAATAAAGAGTCGAGACTAGCAAGACGTAAAGAACAAACAAATATCGACAAAGATGTATATGTCTCTATCGGCTCATGGTTCAATGGTATCTCTCTTTGGAGGACCCAAACAGATGCAAAAGACACGAGGCAGCAGCAGCTGTTCCCAAACAAGAGGAACAAAACCAACAACAAGAAAAACCCGGCCATCCAATTGTTATATCTCACTTTTCCTTACACTGCACACTCAAGTTTCACTTGCAGGACCGCGATTTTAAGCGCTCGCATACTCGAGCATTGCAGCAACTCCAACCTTTTTCCTTCTCCCCGCCAAAAATAGAAGACCAATCAGAGACCGCATCACACTGCAGCTGAGTCTCTAAGCGCGCAGAGGTGAGGGGGACGAGGGGTGTCATTGGTCAGATGGACAAGATGAGGGTGCGCTTGAGATGGGTTCTTACTGGAGAGGGCGGGCGGGTGATTGATGTGATGGGCTGTAGGATGTGGACGGAGGAGGTTGGGTCGGGGCCTAATTGGTGAGGTTACTGGGGATTCATCTGCCGGGAACAGACCATATTCCGTCATGGTTCAGAGACTGCATTCTAGAGGACAAATAGAGGGCCAGAGATTTTATTCCCGTCAGACCTGAAATGCAGCCTCTTGAAGCAGTTCACCGCCAGAAAGCATGGCATAAGTACATTTGCAGCTGTCAAGTCATGTGCGGATGAAATCTGTGCTTTTGAGTCAAACGGGCGCTACTGGATGGAGATCCCGAACCCTCGGACCCGGCTGCCCCGGGCGCTACATGGGCAAGGCTCCGGAGACTACCGGGCCTGGTATTTTGGAGTTGGTTCAAGAGAAAGTCAGGCTATTTTGTATTGTTTATCCTTTCAATCGGGCAGGGTCCTATTTATATAACCCAGATTCCAGATTCCCGGGTTTGAACTGAACCAGGCTGGCGGATACAAGATGCTGGTCGACTCATCGGTGCATAACCAATCTCTTGATAATCATCTTGACTACACCACCTACAAAGGGCATCCTTGTCTTGATCCTTTTAACTTGTTATGCTCGGTTCTTGTCTTATCCTTTTTATTCTTGTGCTTGACGCTTGTCTTGTATTCTTACATTCATCCCCATAAACCCATCATCCTCAACTGTTACAGTTAAACCCCTCGTGTCAGAGCGGCGTAGATGTCAATATCCTCCCAAACGCCACAGATGCAACACTAGCTCTCCCAGCCAAAACTCTTTAGTTGTCCTCGTCTCTTTACTTCTCCGGCCTATCCTTGGCCGTGAGCCCGTGTATCCTCTCCCCCCTCTGCTCCATCTCCTTCTGCCTCGACAGCCGAACATGCTCGGGTAATCCCCACCACTCGCGCATAAACTCCTCCTGCGCGGCTGCCATCTTGGCCTTGCGCTCCCTCTCCCTCTGTCGCTCGATCCGCAGCGCGAACCACTCCTCTCGAGCTGCGTCGTGCTCGGCCTGCGTCGCGTGGAGCTTCATGCAGCTGTTCATAGAACGGTGCTCGGGACGGCATGCGAATGAGACGGTGAATGTACGGCCGAGGGCGCAGGCTGCGAAGGCTGAACGGTAAAAAAGTCAGTTGTTGAACATGGCCTGATCAGGGATTATGGTGTACTAACCCTTAATTTCCTCTGCACACTCCTTCCGGACCCTCTGGTAGAAAATATCTCTAACCTGAGCCTCCTGCGAAGCCGAAAGCGGTAGCGGATTCCTCGAAGGCACCCCAAGCCTCTCCTCCGGCGCCGACGGGTTCTGGGCGGCCATTGCGGCCATGAATCGAGCTCGCGGAGCTCGGACCTGGGCAGATCGTAGAGAATGCGCCCGCCGGATTCAAGTCTCGGGCGTATATATCGGGTAGGAGCGTCGTGGGTGTCGTCGTCGTCGTCGGGTCTGTCAATGAAGCTATATCGGACGAGGAGCTTGCGGGATGCAGCAATGTGAGCCCATGGGTGGCAGAATTTGTTGACCGCCTTCTTGTTTTGGCGGTGGGGAGCTGGGCTTTTGACGCCTACCCGGTAGCAGAGCCGTTTCATCGAAACAACGAGTGCGAAAGAGGAATTAGTGCTTAATGACTCTTGTGAGGGCGAAAAATTGCTCTTGAAACGTTCTCTAACATCCGTAATTGAAACTTTGTGGATTTTCTGGGTTACTTGGCTGATTATCTGGTTTATTTAGCGCAGGTATTGTCCTGTGTTGCTTACAGCAGCGTTTCTCGCTTAAACTTAACACCAACCAGCTATGTTTCATTTCTGAATGACTTGCAAGATATTGATTTTACTTTGGAGGAAGACAATTGAAAGGAATGACAACAATCTACGAGAGAGACAAAAATCAAAGAATATATTCAGGGAACAGGATATAAACAAGAGCGGAAGATATACAACTGAGGGCAAGGGGGAGTATCTAGGCAACGTAAATACCTTATACAGACCAGTGATCAAGGCCACTTTTCCAAAGCTTTCCCATGTCTCTGTAAACCGTTACACATGAGATTCAAGTAGATCCATCCGATCTTCTAGGCAGGTAGGCCGACAGACTCTCGTGTTACCTCTTGCATCGTATGCCGATATTTCATCAGCTTCATGCTTATCTCACCGTCCATGGTCTTGGATCCATGGAGGTCCACGGCTACCGCGAGCAAATTAGTTCGCTTACAGCTATCCGAACTGTTGTTACTATTGAAAACATGCATGGAATACGTGGGAAGATGATTTGGGTAACTGTACTTGAGGACTGGGAAAGCCCTCAAAGAAAGCCTCGAGATCATTGTCATTGGTCGTGGGGAGGCACCCCTGCACCTGCGTGCTCAGCCATCGAACAGCCATCGAACAGCCATCTCACGGCCATCCAGCGGAGAACCTCATATCCTCTTTCATCATCTCTCACATTCCTTCCACCCTTTTGGTTTCCACCAGAAAAATCTGAACAGCAACATCTTGTCCCTCCTCCGAGACCCTGTCTGGCCTCGAGCCACTAGCAGCCCTCGGGCTTGCATGCAGCATCATGCAGACGATAACGTTCACCGGAGAGACTATTTCGCTCTGCAGAAAGATCTACAACAATGGAAGACCGGACCCTAGTCTTAACGACTACAGTCTGGAACTCTCAAAAATATCTTGGACATTGAGAGATAATCTGAACAGAGGCAGTGGGGTTCTTTCGAGTGATGACTTGGCTCTTCGAGACATAGCCGAAAAGTGCCTTGAGGTTACAAACAAGTTGACCCAAGAGATGCAAAATCTTTCGCCTCAAAATGGACAGAAAGGAGTCCGAACCAGTATTCAACTCGGATTCAAGACACTCCTTCGAAAACCGCGCCTGCAACAGTTGGAAACCAGCCTCACAAATATCCAATCGGCGATGAACACTCGACTTCTTGTGAGGACGCTAGATCGAGTTGATGCCTCTACAATCGAACAGCAAGACGCCATCACAGACTCGCGCCGCATTCTGCAAGAGACAATACATCGGTACTCTTCAAAAAACGAAAACAAGCTTCATCAGATCGCCCAGGGAAATGTGGAAACGCGAGATCAACTCATACAGGCTATTCACAATGCGCAATCTCGCATGGAAGCGCACATCAAGTCTGAATCACTCAAGAACACTGAACTAGTACAAACACATATTGCTGCTGTTACGAAAAGCACGCGAGTTCAAGTTGGCGAGTTTCAGAAATGGAAGGACAAACAAGCTGAGGATATCGCCTACGAGCAACTTCTGCGCAGTCTCAAATTCGAAAACATGGAGGAACGGAAGAATCAGATCACTGATAGCTATCCTGAGACCTGTCGATGGATTTTTGAGGAGCCTAGTGAGGAGCCTAGTGAGGAGTCCGATGTGTCCGATGAGGGATATCCCCCTTCGGAGCGGACAGAAGAGGAAACAGACATTGACAACAATTCTGTGCCCAGCTTCTCACCGAGCGCCAGGTTTGAACGACGAAAAAGACCCTGGGACAGTTTCGTGGACTGGTTGAAATTTAAAGACCCCATTTACTGGATCTCTGGCAAGCCAGGCTCAGGAAAAAGCACTTTGATGAAGTTTGTCTCATCCAATCCCAAGACAAGGACATATTTGAACAAGTGGCAGCCTGGAGTCCGGATCCTCTCGCACTACTTCTGGAAAGCAGGGTCTGAGATGCAAAAAAGCTTAAAGGGCCTGCTTTGCTCTTTAGTGTACCAGATCTTTTATCAAAACCGACAAGTGGCTTGGGCCTACCTATGCAAGACACGCGAAAAGCCGTCATCAACCGCGGATTGGGACACGAAGAAACTGGAAACTCTTCTTCTAAACTGTATTTCCAATTCTACAAGCGGAATTTGTGTCTTTATTGATGGCTTGGAACGCGCGGCCGCATTGAGAAAGTTCTAGCTACGCATTTTGCAGGATTGCTTATTGATGGCGTGGAATTGATATGGAAAGTGCGGAGTTTAGACTCTTTATCTATCGACCTGCCCTTTGACAGTTTTTATGCAGATTACCCGGTGTATACTTCGCCTTTCCCTGGTTGCGGATCGTTGCTACAGCAAACGCCACTAGGACGAAAGAACGAGGACATAACACCGGCGATAAACAACCCACCATTATCATTCAGCTGCAGGAAGTTCTCATCCCATCGAAAAATCCTCCATGAAGGCTATCATCACCGGTTCCACAGGCCTCGTAGGCAGTGCCGTCATTCGTGAGTGTATTGCGAATGAGGCCATCACCCACGCCTTCGTCCTCTCAAGGAAAGAACTCCCCGACGTCAGCAAGAATGCAAAGATTACTGTGATTATCCATGAGGACTTTTCTACCTACCCTCATGACCTGCTTAAGCAACTTGCTGGTTGTGAGGCCTGTATCTGGTGCGTCCAGCAAAGGCAGCTCCTTCATCCTCTCCATGCTAACTCTTCCCCAGGGCTATAGGTGGACGCGCAACACAGTTTTCCGATATTGATACATACCGAAAGGTTCAAGTCAATTATACCCTTGCTGCCGCCAATGCATTCGCAAAGCACCTGGCACCCAGTCTACCGGACAAGAGGAACTTCCGCTTTGTCTTCTGCAGCGGAAAATATGCCGAGTGGGATCAAGACAAATCTTTGTCTTTCATGGCTGACACTCGACTCGTTAAGGTATGGAGTTCTTGTATTTGCTGTGACACCTTGGGTTGACTTGACATAGGGCCAAGTTGAAAAGGGGTTGTGTGACCTCGCAAAGAATGAGGATCGGTTTGATGTTCGGTGTGCGCGGCCAAGTGGAATTTTGCCATCGGATGTAGGTTACTTTGGTATCCTTACTGGGAAGCTGTATGGTGCTATTAAAGTGGACGATCTTGCTGGGGCATTGGTTCGGATTGCGCTGAATGGGAGTTCGAAGCAAATCATCGAGTCGGAAGAGCTGGCGCATATTTAAGGAGCCTCTGAAAGCTTGCTTTCTGTTTTTTTTTTTTCTTCTTTTTTTTTTTCTTCTTTTTTTTTTTTTCTTTTCGAGTAGTCATAATAAGAGTCATGTTCTTGATGGTTATTTCAAAGTTGTGTTTTTTGCTGTTGTGGCTGATGGCTTTTGACATCTTTGCAGGCTATAATGGTCATCGCAAGCGACCGCTTCTCTCTGAGGATGAAACTTATACTACACAATCCCCTTTCATCCACTAGCTACTCCACCAGATCTGGTATATACACACGAAAGAAACAAGGTTTAAAGAATTACATTAAGGGCAAGCTAGGCTGGATCGACGGAGTGTGCACCCCCTGTCACCTTGTCAGAGGAGACTTTGATCTTCATCGGAGGGTGATCTTCGTCCTCTTCCCTAGTGCAAATCTTATTTCGACCACATCTGCTACCATTGAAAGGTGAGTTTCTCCCACCACAGTATATAGATTCCTACTGAGAGTCATCAGACTCGTCAACAATCTGCACTTTGAGAGTGTCATGCTTGGCACTAGCAGCCAATTCAAAGGCCTCTGCTGCCCTCTCCAGCGGGAAACTATGCGTGACGAGCCCATCCAGATTAATCAGACCTCCGCTAAGTAACGCAATACCAGCCGGCCAGGCATCGTAGTAGTTACGAGAGTACTTGATAGAAAGCTACAATAGGTCAGACAAATTCGATGGCTATCCGGGGAGGGATAATACTAACCATTTTGCCCATCATGAGCTCAGTAGGGAAATAGGTAGAGGTTCCTTTTCCAACTCCAAGAATGATAAGTTTTCCACTCATTCTAGCAGTATGAAATCCAACAAGAGCGCTGCTATCTGCCCCAGTACATTCAACAACTGTCTCGGGGGCAGAGTATTCTCCTGGTCCGTACAGCTGCCTAATCGCCTTCGCATTCTCTTCGGGTGTTAGGTTCGTGTCAACCTTGTATGTGAAACACGAAGGCACGAGCTTCTGGGCAAACTCCAGCCTGGTCGGTTCGATATCTGTGATAACCAATGGGTGAGCCCCGGAGGCTCTAGCAGCTGCCAGCGTTAATAAGCCGATGGGCCCAGCACCGCAGATCAAGGCGGCGCTTCCGAGTGGAAGACCACCGGCATCACGGATTCCTTGGATTGCTACGCTGAGTGGCTCTAACAGCGCAGCGTCGGCGAAGCTGATGTTGTCGGGCAGCCTAAGAGTTGTTAGTGACTGCTTGTCAAGCCCGGGCAGAACAAGGTTTAACAGACTTGTGTAGCAGCTTGGCCGGATGGGCCATGTATCTCTGCAAGGCGCCGTTGGTAGGATACACGCCAATAATGCGCAGGTTGCTGCACATGTTACGTCTTCCACCCTGACAAAACTGGCAATTTTCACACGGCATGGGAGCCTCAATTGCCACGCGATCACCTGTTGCACTGCATGTCAGTGATGTAGCACGAATTCCGGATACTTGGGCAGTATAGGGATGCTTGCCACATACCGACTTGGAGAGAGTGGACATCTGGTGCACACTGAACAATAACACCTGCACCCTCATGCCCAAGAACATAATCTTTTTCGATTCTAAGAGGGCCTATTCCGCCTGCTTTCCAGAAGTAAATATCCGATCTATTGTTGCGTGAATAAACTTTCAGGTAGAGTATCATATTGGAGAGACTCCTTACCCACAGATCCCGACGGCCTTCACTTTGATCAGAACCCCGCCTTGTTTAGGCGATGGCATCGGGACATTGACCAACTTCAGTTCATGTTCCGGACCGACTTGCAAAGAGAGGTTGGGCGGTTTCGTTTCAATAGATGATGGTGACATGGTTGCTCGTTTATAGTTTAGTAAAGGTTGAGTTGCAGTGAAAGTTAAATCCAGGGAGGTAGCCGTTACATCGCCAGCGAATTAAGTAGCATATTAATACTGTTCCAATTGCGCCAAGTCTGAGGTGTTGTATCTCCCTACCTCAAACGACATTCTAGGCGAACCGTGGGGTCCGCGGGACCCGCGCCGTCTGGGTCATCCTCGTTGAGCCGAGACATGGCTCTTGCCCTGTTAGTAACCCTTACTCTTTAGATTCGGAGGTTTTTGTACGGCGAGAGTTCGATTAGAGAGAACCCCGGGGGACAGCTATTGGTCCCTTTGGGCTCACCTTGCCCCCAGACATGGCTGTTCACCAAGTTTTCGTTCTGGCTTCATTTCCATGATTACAAGAGCGTGTGCCCGATGGCTAGTGGTAGGTCGACCCCCATATCGGCGTTCTATGGGCTCCATTCTTGTAGTAATGACCATCCGGGTCTGTTCTTTGGTTTTGCTAGTCAACTATTGGTGCATAATTGCAGACGTCTTTCAGACTGCCTGTTCTCTTCTCCTGTTGAGACGAGTATTTAAACAGCCCCCTGGAGCCTAAGCACACTTTCATCTTTACTCAGTTTTAAGTAATTCTCCATCATCATATTTCCCTTCTTTGACCACCCTCTCAAGTCGTCGCGAGGTGACGTGGTGACTCCCTAGGACTTTGTTTGAGAGTCCATAAGCCCGCTCAAACCAAACCTGTGCCTCCTTTTGCTCAGATCGATGCTGGTGGCCCAAACCGATATCTGTAAAGTACCCAATCAAAGCCGAAGCGTTGTCACTGTCTTCGATTCCTCGGAACGGTTTTAGGATACGATCCTCCAGGCGGTTCGATGTCCATTTCTGTACTGTTTGGAACCCAGAAGAGTCATGTGCCTTCTTATGCACGTCTGCCAGCTCTTTGGAAAGCCTAATGAGATCTTCAAAAGGTGGCGGGGTGTCATGGAGGATTAATTCGGCCAGCAAGTCCCGTGCCAGTTTGCATTCTGACCTAGCAATCTCGTGGCCCCTTTTATAGACCAAGACCCTGATGTAGATGCATCTAGCCTCCACTTCACGACCTCGTAAGACGGAAGGGAGTGACACAAATCGTGGAACTAGCTTTTCCATCACGGACTGCATACCGGGAAGCCTGGCCACAGACCAGATCCTGGCGAGCTTCAGTTGCTGGTCTATTTCGTCCATGTCTGAGCGCTCATCAAAGATGCGCTGAAACTCGGCATCATCAGCAACACAGTCCAGTCCGTCATCGTGCTCTGAGTACTGGCGGGCTGGGACAATTTGGGTGGATGGAATCTTGTCCCGGATTGCGGTAAAAAGGCGGAACCCTAGCGATCTGGCGTCATTCCTTCGCCTGGAGTCCTGAAACCTTTCCACAACGCGCAGATAATGGTCCAATGTTCGGGGGTGCCAGAGATTCAGATGTTGGCTGTAGCCATTAGAGATCCAGTTGATCACGTCGTCTACATTCTGGATGTCTTGAGACATAGCATAGGCATCGGCGAGACACCAAGCCGTTCCGACCACGCTTGGGTGGGTTGGTTTATGGAGGTCTCGCAACCCAGTCAACGCAGTGCGAAGACTCAAGATCGCCTCATCGACTTGCCCATCCAAAATCTGTTTGGCAGCTTTGGCTTTCAGGGCGTGTAGCTCATTCATAGAGAGCCCTCTCCCATGAAGGGATTGGACATCAAAGGGGCCTTTAGCATCAGTTTCGAAAAGGGGTGTGTGTGACGTCCTTTTCGCCGTTTCCGTTGTTTCCATGTCCAAAGGTGAGCCCATATCGGTCGCCGCGGGCGTCTGAACGATTATGCCGGTTACTTCTGCTTCCGGGACCGACTTTCCATGCTTGGCCAAGGATCGGTGTACTCGCTCCATGGAAATCTTCCTGCCGTTGAGCAAGACCTCGCTGTCACGGTCTGGCCGCTCATTCAACTCTTGAGCGACCTTTTGAACTTCCTTCTCCCTCAGATTTTTGAACATCCCCCAAGATCTGAATCTGTCCTTGTACATTCTTTTTCTAGTGGAGATAGTGTCAGTCTTTGCAGCTAAACATGTGTATAAGTCCACGTACGATGCTTGAAAGCCATAGTTCTTCTCCATAATGGACATGGTTTTCTCCAAGGTCAAGCCATCTACGATGTACAGCCCATGAAGGGTTTGTTTGTGCTCCTCCCATTTCGCATTCGGGACCTGCCACCGCTTGCTTCGGCTGGGCTTGGCAGGCGGCAGCTCGGAGGCGGCACTACTCGCAGGGAGCTGAGTTGTGCTGGTCGACGGTCGGGAATTCACAGAGGCGCCATGTGAAGCAAAAGGCGCTAAGAAGGAAAAGCCTGGCTCATCAGAAAGAGCGTCCAGAGGGTTGCCTTCGATATGGATGCCGAGGAATTCGCGGTGAGACCTACTACCCATGGTTGGGAGTTTGGGCTGGAGGAGTGCTAGCGAGAGAATTGCTTAAGGTAAAGAATGAATGCCAAAGATGACAGGGCTTTATACGGAGTAGTGTAAGCCACTCCCAAGCGGGAGTCTATGAAAGCTGTGTGCCACGCCCGCAGCAACCCTCATTCGGGTCAGTGGTCACATCATGTTCAAGTCCGACCCAAAGGACGAATGAGAAAAAGTTCACCAAAGAAATCCCAAAAGTGCAGCCGACCACCAGTACAGGCCAGCTCACCAATGAAACGTGGCGACCATAAGTCCCGAGAGGCCCCCAAAAGTCCCCAAAAGTACAGCCCGAGCTGAGGCGCCACAGTGCGAGTAGGCTTAGCATGAGTTAGCGAATAGGTACTGGGGCATGGCTGTTGCTTGCTGATTGCTCAAGGACAAGAAGCTCCCAGACTTAATCCAGCCAGTGGGATCAAGCATACAGCTTCGCAAGGCAACCTCTTGATCATGGACCCACGAGAACCATCCTGAACCTGCATCTGGACCCTAGAGAGCGGCGCGGCTTGCGGGAGGTGTGCTGACCTGCCAAAAGTCCACAGAAGTTCAAGTACATCGGGCCAGGGTATGACTCCTGCATGGCCAAAAGTTCACAATAGTTCATCAAAGGACCTTGTAGAGATTTGAAGGTAGTGGTGAAGCCAGAATTACCGGGTTAAGATACTTAAATTATCTGTAGACGTGCCATGGAGTTTTTAAACGTCACGTCGGAGCTTTCAAGCTTTATCATCAATAGCCACATTCACAACTCATCATGTCTCACGTCCACTCCTCAGAAAGTACCACCTCTACTAAAGAGGCGCACTCCCATGGCAAGAATATGGAGCCCACATCAGCCACGGACCCCTCACCTTCGACTGCGAGCAATGCCGGAAGCTTTATTGTGCGTTCTCAAGGCCCAAGTAGAAGCTACATCTCTAATAAATGTGAAAGGGACCAGGTCTGGCCGAGTCGAAAATCGCAGGCTCTATCGGTATTGGTGGGCAAAACAATGATGGCATTGCCCTCCTGGATAGATGGCTCAACGAAACTCCAAAGGATGAACCATTTCATGGCTTGGCTTCGTTGAATACCGGGTTTTAAAACACGGCGGTACATGTTGATCGGCTCGCCGGGATGCTTGGCTCGTGGCAGACGACCACAGGACAGTTACCTTATATGGATTAGAATGAAGATACGGAGTACATCTCCAGCACAGTCTTTTTTTGAAACTCACACTGAGGCTGCGCCAACTCTCCCGTGGCATGTCTGCCAAGACCTGGCAAGAGGAGCTTGGTGCTTTGGCGAGAATCCCGAGGTGGCCGACTCCCACCTATGATGTGAATCAACATAAAACGGGCTGCAAACCGGCATCAGCTCCTAGAATGTGCTCTCCACCTTACTTCCTACATTTCCTAAATTTCTCTCAAGTACTGAATCATGGATGAAACTCCCGACGATGTTCTCATCCTCAACCCTCATCAGTCCTACCATGACTACATGAAGGAGTTCGCCTCATTATCAGCCAAAGTCGCCCAAGAGGTAGAAGAAACAGCGTGCGAGCTAGCCGAGTGTGACTCCGTTTTTGATTCCAAAGGAGAAGCGGTGCTTGTCCGCCGTGGCACGACAAAAGTAGCCAGCAGCAATTTCAAGACACGGAGCAGAGACGTCGGAGGATCTGCTATCTTGCGCATAACATTCTGGGATGCCAATGGCAAAAGGACTGGAACCAAGACCGAAATCCGTTCCCCTCTCATAAAGGCAGCCCTTAAAACGATTGTGCCTATGTACAAGGATCGCAACTTCACTTTTACCCACCTCACGTATTACGACAAGCCACAACATCTGTTTCACTTTCGGGATGCCCTCTACAACTATGCACAGCAACTAGAACCCAACTCGATCGCTCAGCAGCATGTCTGGCTGTTCTTTGTACACTTGCAGCAAGAGCTCGCCGATGCCATCTCAGCTTACACGGTCCACGTCGAGTTTGCGCCGACGAGGCTAATCGCGCCATGCATCGACTTTCCTCACCTTTGGACCATCTTCAAACAAGGAGAGCTCGTTTATTTCCCCAGTGCCGTCCTAGAAGATTCAGCCGACATGCTCGCAACTTTCAAATCCATGACTTGCAACTGCACCTGCAACGATGCCTCGCATTATTCCCATCATTCTTGGGTTGTCCAGGGCGTTTATATTGATTCCACTGGCAAAGGCCTGTGTCGAAGAGAAACTTCGGCCCATCTCTCTTACTTTGACGGACTTTGTGAGCTGGATCGACTGGCTGTGTTCCCTCTTCGCTTTCACCCGCGTAAGGAGACCATCAGATCCCAGCTAACAGCTCGTGGCCGGAAGTATGTCCAACTCCAAGGTCGCAACCATCGCCACTACAAGGGTTTGGCACGAATCCTGCTAGGAGGCCAGCTTCTCATTGCAGGAACTCGATCGCAGTTGACCTGGGTAAGAAATGCATTCCACGCCTATGACATATGAGTATGAATATACTAATGAAACCAGGTCCATGGCCGAATCATGATAGATGAGGAAACCTTCTTCGAGAATGCTCCCTCCTGCATAGACACATCGATACCTCTTACATCCCCCTTCACAGATGAGGAGTACATGATATGTCGAAGCCACGTTAGAGGATTTTCTTTCAGTGAGGGCAACTGGGGTTACTTTAGTGTTGATCATATTGAACCCATTGAATTCGATACTACCGTCTTCAAGTCGAGTCTAATCCTGGAAGATAAGTACAAGAGCATGCTTCTATCGCTAGTCCGAATGCAGGATGTCAATTCCGAGGGGTCTTTTAGGGATTTCATCGAAGGCAAGGGAAGAGGCCTAGTCTTCCTCCTCCATGGAGAGCCGGGTGTAGGCAAAACCATGACTGCAGGTTCGGCTTTTCCTACCAACCAATATTTCTCCCACTGACATACTCTAGAAAGCCTAGCTGATTTCTGCGAGCGGCCGCTGCTCCGGATTAATGGAGACACACTTGAGAACTCTAGCATAGGCTTCGAAGCAGGCTTATCAAGAGTTTTACAAGTAGCCCATTCGTGGAAAGCTGTTGCGTTACTCGACGACGCAGACATGTTCCTGGAACAACAAACTCAACCCTTCCAGAAGCGACACCCTCTGACTACAGGTTTGTCTTGGTCACTCTCCAACACCCCCTGTCATTTTGTCACTCATTAGTCCCAGCATTTCTTCGACTCCTCGAATGTCACCAAGGTGTCCTCTTTCTTACAACCAACCGATTGAATTCTTTTGACCGTGCATTCAAATCGCGGATCCAGGTAGCCATCTACTACCCTCCTCTGGATATACAGAGCCGCCAGACCTTGTGGCAAAGATTCCTCTCCAAATCGTCTCATCCCGCCACGCGAATGGAAGACTGGTATGAGATCGCGGCAGAGGTAGCTTTAGAGGAACTCAATGGGCGACAAATCCGGGACGTGGTTCGTATCGCCCAAGCGTCGGCATATGGTGAGAGATGCCCCATCACTGTGCGTCATTTACGTGACGCCCTTGACTTAATGCAGATTTTTGAAGAGGAATTTGAAAAGGGACGTGATACGGAGGAGGAGCCTCCTAAGTTGCGTAGCAGGAAACGTCGTCACCTCTAGGAGTCGGCAGTTCTGACTTGGAGCACTAGCTTTGAAACTTAGAGCGAGGTTCTATTTTGTACACGTCCCTAAAAACATTTTGATAGTTCCATACGATGGTCTTAGGTTCATGAGCGACTTTAACCCTTGTCTTGCCCGCTGAATGGTGTGAATGTTGGCCAAGTTCCGCAACATTTCAGTGACCCTACCCTAGAGTAGTAGCTGCGGATCATTCGCCGGCCCGCCTGTCGACAAAAGACCGTTGAGATCGCGAGTCAGTTTCAGCCTCCAAATTGTTCTTTTCCATTGGATGTCACGGGTGGGCTGGAGGAATATTTGGAGCATTAAAGCAAGCTCCTAAATAAGAAGCGAAGCCGATGCCTGGAGTTCCTGATAAATTGAGCACATATGGCAGGTATGTGGTTGTCAATGAAATAACACACATTCGCTGGAGGTTGCCGTCATGACTCTTTTCATCTTTAATCGCGCGCCCTAACTAACTTGGCCCGAGACAACCCCGCCTTTGGTCCATTCCATGACCTCGGGCTATCTATCTCTGATCCTGGTTGCCATCTTGTTCTCCGTGCGCGATAGGCCCTTGCCCTGCGGCAGGGGCCCAATTGGGGTGCTTGCATCGGCGTACCTACACAAATTCCCCAATTGCCGGTTTCGCATTCTCGGGCCATTGTTTTTGTTTAACAATGAACTAGATTTTGGGGAGGACACGCGAGAAACCCTTTGACTTTCAATTTTTAAGTGCTGGAGAGTCAAGTGAGCTTCGGTGAGCGCAATCATGACTGCCCACCCACTGAACAAGTGGAAAGGTTCGGGCCTGAGGCAGCATCCGCCCCACACACCTCCGGTGTCCGGTGGTTGCAGCATTTTTCAGTGCCCACTAAAATCTCAATCTCGCTTCAAGAAGAAAAGGTCACTGCGTTGAGAAACATCAAAGGCGTCATTGTTTGCGCGACACACTTAGGTGATACCCTCTTTCGAGTTACAGTCAATACACCTGCGCGACAATGTGTGGTATCAGTGCCATTCTTGTTAGTCCCCACCCCCCGTCCGAGTCCTGATGAGACCCTTGGCTCACCTCAACACAGCTCGGCGATCCCAAAGCCACCACGGCCGGTATCGAGCTCCACGAGAGCATCTACTATCTTCAACATGTGAGTACCCACAATTTTCTATCACTCTCATTGTGATGCTGATGTTTGTACTAGCGTGGGCAAGATGCTGCCGGTATCACTGTCTGCCAGGGGGGAAGACTCTACCAGATGAAGGGCAATGGCCTTGCCTCCAAGGTCTTCCAGGAACCAGCCCGTATCCCAGAGACTCTACCCGGATATGCCGGTATCTCTCATGTCCGGTACCCTACTGCTGGAACTTCTTCTGCGTAAGCATCTACTGTTGCCGTTCATGGAGTATCTGCTGACGGCTCCCGCTGCAGTTCTGAAGCCCAGCCCTTCTATGGTGAGTGACCGTCAAACTTATCGTTGAAAAGTGGAAGCTAACCTGTTTCTAGTCAGTAAGTTATAGCACCCAGGAACAACCAAAGACGTATTTTCTGTGTGCTGACAACACTCACTTCCAACAGACAGCCCCTTCGGTTTGAGTTTGGCCGTCAACGGCAACCTGGTCAACAGCACGGAACTCCGTAGCTTTTTGGATCTCGAAGCCCATCGCCACGTCAACACCGACTCTGATTCTGAACTCCTGTATGCTCATCTTATTCTAGTAGCTTCGTCTTGGGCATCTGCTGACCTTGATTTCATAGCCTTAATGTCTACGCACACGCCCTCCACGAACTCGGTAAGGCTCGAGCCAATGTGGACGACATTTTTGCCGGCCTCCGGGAAGTCTACTCGAGGTGTAAGGGTGGCTTTGCTTGTGTTGCCATGATCACTGGTTTCGGTGTTCTGGGCTTCCGGTAATTTGGTCTTTGTGTGTTTTAGAGTTTTTACTGATGTCTTTTTAGAGATGAGAACGGAATCCGCCCCCTGTGCCTCGGATCTCGACCTTCTGCCACTCTTGATGGGACCATGGACTACTTCATGGCCTCGGAGTCTGTTGCTCTGACCCAGCTCGGCTTCACTAACATTGTCGATATTCTCCCTGGACAAGCTGTTTTCATCCAGAAGGGCGGCCACCCCCAGTTCCGACAGATTGTCAAGATGAAATCTTACACCCCAGACATTTTCGAGATGGTCTATTTCTCTCGTCCTGACTCCTCTCAAGATGGAATCTCCATCTACCGAAGTCGGCAAAACATGGGAGAGAGACTCGCAGAGAGAGTCAAGAATGTGCTTGGCGAGAAGGGCGTCGAGGAGATTGATGTTGGTTAGTAACTCCTTTCTTGACAAGTCTACTCTTGACAGATTGACTAACCGGCGTTTAATAGTTATTCCTATCCCCGAGGTAAGCGCTCGCGTTGGGGTCCCATTCGCAAATAGGTAAACTGACGAATCTCTGTCAATTAGACCAGCAACACATCCGCAGCCGCCCTGGCAAGTCGCCTGCAGAAGCCACTCTCCAATGCTTTCGTCAGGAACAGGTAAGAAACTCCTAAGCTCGGCTATGGAACCGGGGGCTGACCAATCGCCTAGATACACCTTCCGAACATTCATCATGGTTTGTTGATCCATTACGCCCTTGTCGGGTTTGTGTCGGTAGCACTCTAACCATGTGGCAGCCGGGCCAAAAGGCACGACAGCAGGGTATTCGACGAAAGCTCTCGCCTATCGCGTCCGAATTCAAGGACAAGGTTGTCCTTCTGGTTGACGATTCTATCGTCCGCGGTAACACATCACGCGAAATCGTATGTACCCTTGTTCCAGCTGGTCATAAAATACCTAGATATGTTCTTCTGGACTGGCGGGAGCATCTTATCCGATAAGTTAGACGACTAACTTGATCTTTAGGTTTTGATGAGCCGAGAAGCCGGTGCAAAGAAGGTCATCCTGGCTTCGTGTTCTCCTGAAATCACACATCCCCATGTGGTAAGTCAGACTTGATCCTACCCAACTCTTGAAGAATCCCAACTGACACAACTTCTCATAGTATGGCATTGATCTTGCCGACCCCGCACGTAAGTTGAAAGCAGAGATATGCCAGAAGGGTATTGACTGATCGTCACAGAGCTCGTTGCTCACAATAGGACTGTGAAGGAGATCGCCAAGGAGATTGGCGCCGATGAGGTAACGCGCTTCTCACCTACAAAAGTACATCGCTAATGCGCCTACAGTTGATCTACCAGTCACTGGATGACCTCAAGGCCGCCTGTCTCGATGCCATCGATGGCGAAACCCAAATCAAGGACTTTGAAGTTGGAGTCTTTTGCGGAAAGTACCAGACCGACGTCCCTGAAAGCTACTTTGAGCACCTAAGCGAGATTCGCGCCAAGGGCAAGAAGAGAAAGAACGTCGAGGAGGAGGGTTCTGATGCGAAGAAGCTCACACTGGTTTCCAACAGCGGACCAGTCAACGTGCGCAAGGTTCAAGAAGAAGAGGAAAAGCGTGTCATTGACCAGGATGACATCAGGTATGTGTGCCGAAGAATCTTGGGTGTGCTCTATGATTAACATTTCTGCAGCCTTCACAACTCTGCTACTGAGCGGTAGATTGCGCAAATTCGAGATTGCAGAAGCTTTGAGGCTGGATATGTCACCATTCTAGGTGTCAAAAGTGTTGCAAATGACCGGGGACTCCACACGCGAGGGTCGGCACGGAAGATGGTCTCCTGGTTAGGTTCTTGTACAAGCCGACACTGGCCTTCCCTAGCCACCAGAGTGTAGCCACAAAGGGATCCATACGGGCACGTTGTGAAACTTGCTTTATGAAGCAAATGATAGTTTCATCGTAAAAGTTTATGTCGGCCTTGAGAATAGAAGATAGACTGTTTCTGCAACGTGTGTCTCTTGCTCAGCCCGGCCACGCACCCTGGCCTTCCAAAGTGCCTGCTTATGCTGCGAATGAACATGCCAATGATCAAGTCTGATCCATGGTTCGCACATTCTGGGACGGTTCTCAACCGTGACATCTTCTGGCATGCCGATTTGTGATGGGGACAGGTGACTTCGGGGGAGTGGTTTCAGAGACTGGAGCTGAAAGGTTGGTTTCGTTGAATCCTACACCTTTGTTTCATGCCGCCTTGGAGTGAACTGCTGGGATTCATTCGAGCAGGAAGGTAGTCAAAATTTTATACTCAGAGCTAGCTTACTGTTGAAGATGAGGAAGTTGTTCCGTCGCCTTTGACCTGAACGACCTTCTTACGTGAACAGTGCGATTTGCGAGATTGAGCATGGTATTTCTTTGATATTTCCGCATGTCCACCTGAATTCGCAACATTTCTTTCAACAGATGTCCCCTCTCAAAGCTTCCTTTATCCATCTAATCCTTCCACTGGTGACCGTTTGCTCCAGTAGTCCGTCCCTCATACTGATACTTTTCCTCCTGCTCATAATATTTATTGAACCCAACTCCCTCGCATACCTCTCCATAGGACAAAACAACAGGGGGCTTCCCGACAAGCAGAGATCCCTTGACACCCTCAAGTGTCTCGCGAATGCTCTTCAACTTGGCAGCCACCAGAGTCCAAGGGTAGGCAACACCACAGTATCCAAGCTCAGCAAGGTCCTTGGCCGACAAATTCTCCGTCTTTCCTCCTTCAATAATGTTGGCAAACACGGGAAAGTTGAGATCCTTTCGAAGTTGAGCCATGGACTCTCGATCGGGAAGGGCCTCGACAAACACGGCGTCGACGCCAATCTCGATGGCCTTGCGGGCTCTGGTTACAGCTTCTTCGTAGCCGTGGATGAGGCTGTCGGTTCGGGCTAGGATCCAGATGTCTTGACCTTCGTTTCGGGCATCTACGGCGGCTTGCCATCTGGCGTAGGCTTCACTTCTGGAGACGACGCTCTTTCCGGCGGTGTGACCGCAGCCTAGGACAAGGGTTAGATCATGGAGGGTTTGGTTTGGTGGGATATCCCACGCTTTGGCCAAGTCTGATCCTCGATCATGATACCTGCAGCTCCAGCTAACGCGAACCTATTATCAACCGTCAGTATCAATCATGTCGGGCGCGAGTTGCCACTCTCAACTTACCCCTGGACAGTTCGGCGGACGTTCATAGGGCCGCCATAGCCTGTATCGCCATCGGTCATGACGGGGACAGTCGTCGCTCGAACAACCTCCTGGATCTTATTCACAACCTCCCCGTAAGCAATGTACCCAGTATCTGGAAGTGCAAATGCTGAAGCCATAGCATATCCAGCGAGAAAGATAATAGGGAACCCGGCCTCCTCGCAAAGTCGCGAGCTGAGAGCATCATAGCTGCAGACGTGCGCGACGATCTTGGAGGGGTCATCATGAGCCTCGCGCATCATGGCCCTAAGACGCGATGCCTGGATGGAAGGCGTGGCGCCGCGACAGTTGGAGAAGTCGACCTTGACGCCCTTGCCGCTGGGTTGGACGGCGGGGTATTGGCTTGCCTCGAAGTGGAAGGGGTAGGGGTTGGTGTTGACGATGGGCTTGGACATGTTGGCGGTATTTCTTGGTCGGGTTTGTAAGATGTGATGTTGATTCGGATGATATCTGATTGATGCTTTGCTATGAGGTTTACATGTCGCCAACTTTATACCAGAGATGTTGTCGTCATGCTTGAGACACCCTCCGATGATCGGCGCCATCTGGTTCACACTCCGCATCTGCCGTGCTTACTTATAAGACGTCATGATTGTACAGCAATGTTTCAAAGACACGATTGACTGGTCATGGCGTCTCCTCCTCTTCTGATGTTCCAACCTTCACTGGACCCCACCGGATGGGGCCGGACCGACGCGGATACTCACGGCTCCGGATACGACCCCTCAACTTCTTGGCCTGCGATCTTGACTCCGACATTGCGCTGCTGCTGTAAACGGTAGAATTTCTTGTTTGTTCACCATGGAGAGTCCCGGTCATCAGTGCTCCTTCAAGCGGAGCTACGTCGCATGCGTCTCATGCCGAAGTCGCAAGTCGAGATGCATCGTCAAGGACAAACCTCCGTGTACCAAGTGTGAGAGGGAGCATCGAGAGTGTCGGTTTGATCATGGACAGAGAGGCCCCAAGCATCGTGAACCACCGAAATGGACACAGAAAGATGCGGCGACAAGGCCGTCGACGTCTGAACAGCACCCTCTACCAGCAGCACATCCGGAAGCGTCGCTGGGTAGCTACCAAGGAGAGGCTTTGGGGTTTTCACATTCACCCAGTAATACGGGCTAGTCTCTGTACGATCGAGTAAGATCAAGCATTGTGACGGGAACCAATGACGCCCTGGATATTCTGTCGGACGCAGTCGATCGATAACGCAGCGTCGCTGCCTCAACGCCATCTTAGCCGACCAACGGCCCAAGAGTTATACCCGGAGGCTTCAATGGGGTGGGATTTACCATCACCGCCTTGTCAGAACCTGAAGATTCCACCCTGGATCTTTGGGATAAGTGTCGCTTCGTCCGCCAGGGTTTGTTCACGGCCCAAGAGGCTGTCACCTACATGGGCCTGTAAGCCTCGAACTCCATTCTTTCTGGCTTCAATTAACAGTCGCAGATTCTTTGAGAAATTGCAGCCCCTCTCACCCGTCATCGTCGACCAGTTTCGAAACCACTCAGCTCACACCCACTTGATCCACGAAGAAGCCATGCTCTGCTGTACTATCCTTACCATAGCGTCGCGATTCTTCATGCTCCCTGGAGCCGGCGGTACTTCGAGAAGTCACAACATACATCAACGTCTCTGGAGTCACTGCGAAATGCTCATTAAAAGAATCCTGCTGGGTCAGGAAAAGACCTTGACGGCAAAGACAAGGGCAATCGGAACTGTTGAGAGCCTGATGCTGATATCTGATTGGCACCCTCGAGCTCTGTATTTCCCTCTAGAGACTGATGGTTGGGATGTATTACTTATATCCCCTGGGTATGATCTTGTTAATCGTAGGAGGATGAATAATGAGGCTCCTCTTATTCGATGGAAGGAAGATGTTTTTGAGCCTGCCAAGAGGGCAAATAGGATGTCTTGGATGCTGCTAGGAATGGCTAATAACCTTGCTTACGAGCTTGGGGTCATCTCCAGTCAAAGGCCCGAGGCTTCGAGGTCAACGGAGCTGCAAGTGATCCGCAGTCTCAGGGCACAGAAGCTTTTGTATGTCTACATAACACAGACGGCCACGAGACTAGGCTACCCGTCTGTGTTTCCGGAGAGCATAGCAGTTACCGCCTCACGGCTGCTGATGCAGAACTCGGATGAGCCAGCTCATCGGTCATGGATGGCCTACATGGATTTGAGTCTGGAGCTTACTCAACTATCGCGTACGGCTTCATCCATGTTCTTTCAGTCTGCAACACACCTTCAGAGTCAGGTTCTGGGTGACCATTGCGCAGACTTGCTGGAGCACTTTGCGGCGTCCTTATCAAAATGGCAGCAGAAATACGATGCCGTGTGCAAAGGTAGAAGCTTCTGTCATCACCATTGTTCTGCAAGCTAATCTCCTGGACAGATATCAATGAACCCCTGAGAGATTCCCTGCTCATTGAATACCATCACCTCAAGGCTTGCACGGGCGCAATCTCGATTCAAGCCGTAGTCGCACGAGCCTCGTCAGCCGGCTTCGCAACCGCCAACACAGATCCTGACGAGGTCCTATCCACATTTATAACACCGAAAGATGCTAGGTCCTTGCAGGAGGTCATCTCGGATAGCAAAAAGGTGCTCCGTATCGCTACCATGAGTGACTTCAAGGCCCAGCTCCCCTACGCCCCAGCGCGAGTAAAGATCAACGTCATTAGCTCCTCGGTGTTTCTGCTCAAGGCACTAAGTGTTGGGTCTACCCATACGGATGTGAATGATGCCTTATATGTCTTGGATCAGTGCACTTCTACGCTGAATTCACCTCCGCCCGATGACATGGATTTTGCGCTGAGATATGCCGCACTGATCGAGAAGCATACTGCTCAGTTTCGTGCCCATCTTACTGCGAGTAGAGGACAAGACTCTGGTGAACATACTCGAAGTTTGCCTCCTAATAGCATCAGTGGGAATGAGGCTGAGGGAGTAGAAGGATATGTGGCCAACATGGGCACGTCGGAAGATGACCTCGGCTTTGTGGGCTTTGACGCCGGGGAGACTTGGGTCTCGCTTCCCTTTGATTCTAGCATTGCTCCGTTTGGAGGAGGGTGTGATCAGGTGTCACTAGGATTGGATATTGATTCTCTCAACTTTCTCTGGAGTCTCCCTGGCCTGGGCCCAGAGTAGCATGACTTAGGGGTTACTCTTAGCTGTCTTTGGATTACTCGTCTGATCTACTTCTTGCCCATGACCCCTGGACTACGTATTCAATGTCAAGTCCGGGAAAGGGGCCTGGTAAACGCGGCTCTCAGCTGATATGCCCTCCGGGCCATGGATATCCACTCCGGTCCGGATAGGTCCGTCCTTAGCCGGAGCAACACCGGCGGCAACCATAGCTCATACGATGTCTCCCGATTGGATTCTTCTTGGAAAAGGGGGAGAGAACAGGGGTCGTGTGCTAGTCTAGATTGACGAGCGAGAAGATGGGGATGATCTGCGTGATATTGTCCGTGCCTTGACTTCCATCTTGTAGCAGACACTCCTCAAGCAACAGACTTATAGGTGCATTGTCATAGGACAGTCAATGTGATGTCTCTAAAAGCCTAAGTATCAGAATCTCCGAGATACCAAGCAGAAAATCTCTAGATTCGTTTCACACAAGGTCCACACAAGGTCCTCACAGAGCCAGGCCAAGCTCGCAAGCTCTGGGTAACTAACACCGAGCGTGACTAGGAAGGCAAAGTGCATGAACCTTGTTTCTAGGCGGGGAACATCTTGATCCAGCCGGCATCACTAGCGTAACGCGGGGTAGTCCGGGGTAATCTGGACTCTGGACATGGCAAGTGCTCGCTCCTTGAGGTCTATATCAAGGCGAGTCGCCTCAGCAATGGAAGCATCATCAGACTCATCACTTCATCCCTATCTTCTATTACTTTATGCCCAGACGAACCGACATGTCTGAGATTCCACGCGCTGACCAACTGGCCCAAGACGAAGAGAAAGGCCAGTGCCATCATCTGGAGAAACATGAAAGTAATGTTTCTACAGCAAGAGATGACACCGGTGCTCGCAGCAAGACTAATCCTGCTGAGATTAGGCTTGTCCGCAAGCTTGACTGGGTCATCCTTCCTATGCTCTAGATTATGTACTGGTTCAACTACCTCGACCGGAATGCTATTACCGTCGCTCGGCTGGATAACTTGGAGGAGGAACTCAATCTCTCTTCTACAGAGTATCAGACTTGTGTCTCTATCCTATTTGTGGGATACATCCTCGGACAGATTCCGTCTAGTTCATCACCCTCCCCCGAATGGTTGTACACTCGCTGACTTCCCTCAGACATGCTCATGACCCGGCTTCGGCCTTCACTCTTCATGTCTGGAGCCATGGCCCTCTGGGCTGTCGTGAGCACCCTCACCGCCATCGCAAAGGACTTCAAGGGTCTCCTCCTCACACGCTTCTTCCTCGGCATCACGGAAGCTCCCTTTTACCCCGGCGCCCTCTACATGCTCTCGATTTTCTATACCCGCAAGGAGATTGCCACGCGAATCTCGATCCTCTTCACAGCCAACATCTGTGGAACTGCATTTGCCGGGCCCATCGCCATCGGGGTGTTTGAAATGAGTGGTGTTGCAGGTCTTTCTGGGTGGCGATGGCTCTTTATCCTACAGGGCATAATCACTTTTGTTCTTTCTATACTGTCAGCATGGATCCTTCCAGACGAACCTATCAATACCCGTTGGCTCTCCGAGGAAGAGAGAGAACTAGCACACTCCCGAGTTGCTGCCGATACCGTGCAGATCCGGACAAACACGACAACCTGGGCCGGCCTTATCGACGCTTGTCGAGATCCTCGTCTCTGGGTGCTCATCTTGATGCAACATTTTCATATGGCCGCTAGCAATTTCAAGAACTTTTTTCCAACTATCGTGGGGACATTGGGCTTTGGTCGAAATGCTACTCTTGCGTTAACCTGTCCGCCATATATCATTTCGGGGATTGTATGTATTGCATGGGCTGCCAATTCTGGTAGGTTCAATGCTCTAGCTCAACAAGCCATTATACTCACGGCACGTAGGCCGAATGAACGAGAGAACTTGGCACTTCACTGTGGCCAAAGTCATCGCCGTCTTTGGCTTTGTTCTCGCCTGCACCACTGTGAACGTAGGTGCTCGCTGCTTTGCGATGTGCGCCTTTGCAAGTGGCGTCTACGCCTGCAACAGCGTCATCCTCGGTTGGGTCTCTAGCACATGCGGCCAAACCAAGGAGAAAAAGGCCATCTCCTTGGCTATAGTGAATACTATCGCCTCGCTCAGCCCTATTTACACCCCGGTAAGTCTTGGCCTTGTATATAGAGAACTGTTGTTGACTCTTGTAGTACCTTTGGCCTAAGCCGGATGAACCTAGGTACACAATCGCCATGTCGAGCAGTGCTGAGTTTTCAGCTGCTTCGGCATTGTTGGCGTGGCTTATGAGGTGGATGTTGATTCGTGATAATCGAAAGATTAGGCGGGAGAACAATGAGGAGAGACTCTTTTATGCCTATTAACTTTGGTCATTGAACAGCAAGCATTGTCTTTCTTGCTACTTGGCATTTATCTTGTCAACTGCAATTTGACATGTAACTATATCCAAGAAATCCTTTGAATTCTTCGTGTTCTATTGCAGATGACTTGTACTCTGACTTCTAATTAAGTACCTCTAATTTTACAAGACATAGGAAATGACATGTACGCGATGATGTTGAACGTCTCTCACTTTTTCCCTATCTGTTGCATCTGCTTACTATACCACGCCTAACCAAAAGTCAGCACTATCCACATCTCGAAAAGTACGTCGACTTACGCTTTCAACGCCAGCACCAACCGATCTAGGCGCAAACTTCTTCAGAAGCCAAGGAGCCTGTATCCTGCGCGTGTACAACCTGGCGTCCTCGTCGCTGACCTCGGCGTTCAAAATGGTGTTCACTGGGAGGGAAGGGTTCAGCACTGATGGTCTTCCAATGCCAATGAGGTCGCAGGCTCCTTCTTGTAGAGCTGCTTCCATGCCAAGACGAGTGCGGAAGCCTCCTGTTACCATGAGTGGCATGTCTGGTAGTTTGGCTCTCATTTCGCGGGCGAATTCTAGGAAGAAGGATTCTCGTGCCGCTGTCTTCTCAGACCTGACGACTTGTTCAGTTCCCATAATCATCTATAAATAAATTAGTTCCAGACTCTCAGACGCACGTAGTATTGCTGATCTTACCAAAGGGTTTTCATATGTTCCACCACTGACTTCCAAAAAGTCAAGACCCCTTTCCGCAATGAGAGCAGTCTGCTCAAGACACTCCTGCAACTCAGTGGGAGACTGATGATCGGCAGAGTTAAACTTGAGACCAACGCAAAAGTTTGCAGGAACGGCAGCACGAACAGCCTTGATGATGTCGATGACAATCTTGGCTCTGGCTGCCACTGATCCGCCATAAGCATCGGTTCGAAGGTTGGTCTTTGCTGATAGGAACTGGGCGAGTAGGTATCCATGGGCAGCATGGATTTCTACTCCGTCGAAGCCAGCGGCGGCAGCAATTCTTGCCGCGTTGGCGAAACGTTGGATGACTGTTTCGATGTCTTCGAGTGTCATCTCCTTGGGCGTGCCAAAGACAACACAGCTCGCCAACCTGGACACCAAATCCGAACCCATATCCAAAGGCACAGCACCCGGGGCAAGGTTCTTGGTCCAGAACGACTTTGTTCCAGCATTTAGCGGCGATTGTCGACCAGGGTGATTAATCTGTATGATAGCTGGTGTGCCTGCCCGTCGACAAGCATCAGCTAACCCCTTATACGCCGCGATAACCTTTTCCTCAGCGATACTTCCATTCATAGCCGTGCCGTTGGGATCTCCGAGGTACTTTTCATCAATGTGGACGTTGCCCGTCATGATCATGCCCCAACCGCCTTCTGCCCATGCGCCGTACGTTCGAGAGAATTGAGCTGGTGTGGGAAGCTTTTGACAGTCGGCCATTTGCTCGGCGAGGGCCGCCTTGATTAGTCGGTTCGGCAAGGTCAAGCCGCATGGCAGCGTTAGTGGCTGGGAAAGTGGTGATTGCTCCATTGTGATAATGTTGGCGTAAAAGTTGAGATATCTAAATCACAGATATTAACCTTATTAGAAGTGGTAAAGACACGATCATATTTATCGAGATTGAACATGGAATTACGGATCAAAAAGCACGCCCCGATCATTAAAATCATGCCGAGGCCCGTCTCCGTAGGTAGAATGAACTATTTTCCCAAAGCAGCGATCGGCTCTTGAGTCGGCGGGTTATTGCTCCGCAGCCTCCTCCGCTGGAGATGAGTTCCTCCGCTAGGGGCAGGCCTAGACCAGTTTTTGGAATCGATAGTCGGGGCTGAAGATTGAAAAGTGTCTGCAAATCGGAGTTTTCAGATTATTCACCTGTCCGAGTAGGAGTTTTGATGAATGTTGAAAAGGCCGATGGTAGAAGGTTCTCGATGGTGGGATCAAGACCTCGGCTTAGATGGTGTGATTGACAACTATACTGACGCTCTCATTGAAGGAACAGAACTAAAACTATGACAAGGTTGATAATAAAAGGCAGGGAAAATAAAACAATCTTGCTCCCTGTCTTTGTACCAACCTGGGCTGCTCGAGCTCCAATGAGAACACCAGGTATCATGCAAAGCAAGTAGACAGCAACATAAAACAGGACAGCAATGAGTCCAAAACCCAGGAACAGCACCAACTTCTGTTTGGCGTTGACGCCTGCGCTGGACGCAACCACGGCACCAACCACAGCCATGGATGCTGCATAGATACCCATCTCTACCTCTTGCCTGAGAAAATCTCTATATCTGGTCCTGATCAGACAGGCTGGTAGCCAAAAGATGATGCCCATAAACCACCACTTTTCTCTACCTACCCATTGCACAACGTGAGGTATGATATTATCGTGAACAAGACCGCGTCGTAGACTATAGATCCCCTTGGGGAGAATATCCGAAGAAGAGATGGATCCGCCATGAAGAACTGTTTGGATCTTCTCGTCAAGTTGGTCGTCATCAAGACTCCCGTAGTCGATACCAGCTTCTTTAAGTTCGGCTTCTATGGCATTCGCATACTCGATAAGTGACTTCCATCCCGCTGAACTTGTCGAGCATCCATTTATCTTCAGCGTCATGTGAGCTTTTGTCCACATTATGGCGATGCCTAAGGTCCAGAATAGGAGAAATATTGACAGAGCGAGAACTTGAAGAAACGAAAAACCCCATTGAAATCTCTGCAATACAGTCCGATTAGTTTCTATGAAACGAAATGGTCAAGAGAACTTACATCTGGAACTGGTGAACAGTTACCCGCCCTCTTCAACTCTGTCAGATTAAACGCTTTCCCTTCAACGTCATATACAAGCCTCTTCTTATCCTTTGCCTGGCCTATCGACGCCTTTGAGCTCACGTCAGACCAGTTATAGTAAAACATGAGCGAAAAGGGGATATAATAGGGCGATACGTGAAGTGGTCCTCCTGCAAGTTGCAGTGTGCTGTTAAAGGTGGTATTGGTGTGGTCATATTGATCGACACTTGTCGACCATCCATATTCTTGGACATCTATTTCGCTCGGGTTAGATTTAGGAGGAATCCTTCTTGCGGATGAGTCTTACGGTTTGAAATGTCATGTTGCAGTGAACATCCCTTTTCTACGTCTTCTCTTGTTTCCCAATCGTGACAATAGGATCCTGGTAGATATGAATCGCCATCTATCATTGGGTCCCCGAAAGAATCTACACAATATCAGCTCATCTCTTTCCTGTATTATCAAAAATGCCTTCGTACAGTCTCGCAGCCGCACCAAATACTCATCCCGTAGGCCAATCCTCGAGCCGTCGTGGATGACATATACCACTGGATATGTCGTTGAAAATTCAATCAGACCTGTCTCGGGCACCTCGATGTAGGCTTTGTTGACGGTCGTGTATCCGGTCATGGAACTGGCAACGGTAGGAAAGGCTAGAATTAGGAGTGCCGCTGCAATCATGAAGGACATGGCAGTCCTTGAAGCTAAGCCTCTTCTCCAGATGAACTGGTGTATGAGACTCATGATGGAGACGAAAGATGGGTCTGTCTGAAATCGCAAAAGCCACACGGTCGTGTAGGTAGCAGGCTTGGTTATGATGGAAACGGCAAGGTAATCCGAGAATGCCCGCCATGAAATCAAAGCGAGGATTGTCTGGCCTCCTCGACCAACCACCTAAAGATATCAACTGTGAGCTTCGGTTGAAGACTACTAGGGAAAAACTCACGAGATCCCATACAACATCAATAATCTTTGCCGTCACGAAATCAAAATTCCCAACCTTCAACGTAATCTGAAACGTCCCCTTAAGAGCCCACCAGTTGAAACTATTGCGAAATGGACTAAACTCTCCATCCGGATGGCATGCGCTGTCCTCGAAACCAAACTTTCCAGCGGAAAGCAGGGCGAAGCAGATGATGAGAGCAATCAATGCGCAAGTCCAAAAGATGGAGAGAAATGCTAGCCATTGTAGGCCGTGCCACTTTTTAGGTTTTGCACTTTTCACATCATGCCATGCTTGTCGGAATGCTTGCTTAATGTGGTGTGCGGTATTTCGAGGCGAGTTGCAAATTCGCGTATCTGTGGGTAGGAATGGGGTTGAAACCTCCTCTGGAACTCTTTCAGATTCGACAATGTCGACTGACACTTTGAGGGGTGCCGTTGACTGGTTTCGAGGAGGTTGGCCATGCTCCAGCTGATCCTGAATCGGCTGAGCCATTGGATGAGGCGAGTCCCAGGCGTTGAGATGAGTAGACCTCACCACGGGAGCTGACAGGCTTGAGCGGTTGCGTGTAATGTGCAAAAGCCAGCTGCACACATTTTTCCAAGTGAACAGACTTTTGATGTTGCGCGATATCAGTGAAGGCAGTGCTGTCGAAGGATTCACTCAGCTGAAAGATCCCTGCTTCCGTCCAACATTAGCCGCCCGGTTTCACGTTATAATAAGCCAATGGCTTTGATTCGCCCCCAAATGATGTTTCACGATACGTTCTATTTTCCCTCTAAGCGCCCAAATCTGGCTGTCTACTTGACTTGCGCGCGTTCGATGGACTGAAGCTGTGAGAAGCTTTCGTTAAGCCAGGGCTCTCTTCTCTGCGATGCACAATCTATCTTACCAATCGATGAGCCCTTTCAAAAGGTCTTGACAAAAGATTGTATATCCTTAATATCATTCAGATATCTCTGCCCGAATTAGGACTCTTGCAGGTTGCTCCGCCGTCTGCTCCGCCATGTCTCCCCCTGCATGGCCTCATCCTGCCCAACATAGCCTTCAGAATGGTTCCACAACCTCAGTTACAAAAGAACCTCAAAATATGAGCATATTCTGACGGAATTGCATTCTTTCTTATGCTGTATGATTTTCTGATATTCTTTCTCTAGTGTCACATTGAATGCTAGGTCCAGACGCGTGGTTGAGGGATGCGTTTGCCATTTGCAATGGCGATTAATCAACTAAAATAAGATGAAGGAGAGGAAATTATAATTATCTTGTTTTATTCACTACCATAAGTGAGCAACCATAGCTCCCGAGTGTGCGCAAAATAACTGGTCAATGGACCAGCTTCGAGATGGCGCCAGTCCAAAGTGTAATCCTCCCAGCTAGTAGTGTCCTAGTCCACCGACTCTCATTGATACAAATGCATTTGAGAAACTTATGTAGAACAAACTGTTTGTGGCCAGTCGTTGGGTCCGGATGATTCATCTAATTGCGTCCAGCCATGACTTGGTCATCCTCAGAGTTTGTCCTGGTCGTGTAATTCTCGGCATGGCGTGTAGATGGCTTCTCATTCGGATAATACCCATCATTGGCCGCAAACTCATACAGAGGAGGGAAAGGCGGAACATCCTGACGAAGGAGATACTTTTTCAAATACCAGGGAAGCTTCCTGGAGTAGTACCCAGCATGTTCTCGGTTGGTGACGTTGAACACATTATCAAGCTCTTCCAGAGTCAGGTTCTTTGTCTCTGGGAGGAAGAAATAGCAGACAACCCAGCCAAAGATGTTCCATGCTCCGTACCAACAGAAACCTCCAGTGTCTGTCAGTTTCTCCGTTAGGGGCGGCCATGTGAGGCTGATGATGAAGTTGAATCCCCAAGTTATGGCCGTGCTAGAGGCCATGCCAATGTCTCGCACGTGAAGAGGGAATGCCTCAGCACTGTAGGTGAAAGGCACCGGGCCTAGACCCGGCGAGTAGACGGCCATGAATAGATACAGTCCTGTGGTGATGCAGCCGATTCGGGCTTGACTGTAGGCATTGCCCGAGTCGATCTGGAATGTTCCAGCAGTAAAGAAGAGGCAAGCTGCCATGAGGGGGAAAGTGACTAGCAGAAGATTACGGCGACCGAATGTGTCAATCGTGTAGATTGCTGGGATGGCAAATAGGAAGTTGATGATGCCGCCGCCCATGGACACGAGAAGAGCATCCGACAAACTGTAGCTGGCGCTTTGGAAGATGGAAGTCGAGTAGTATGCAATGACGTTCACACCGCAGAATTGTTGCATAAACTAAAGCGATGGATATTAGAGGGTGTTCAACAAAGAAAGTCAGTTGAGTAAACTTACCATGCAAAACCAAGCACTTTGAGCAGCCCGTCTGTTTCGACGAACAGTGAAAAACTCCTTGAGCAAATTCCGTCCCTCTCGCTCACCACGCTCAATCTCAAGAAGTTTGTAGGCATAGTACATGTCTCGTGCAGCCTGCACACCAGAGAAGCGGAGCCTTCTTACCGACCGGTAGGCCTTGTCGAAGCGACCCTTTTCCATGTACCAGCGAGGACTTTCAGGGCAGAAATATACTTGAAGCATGACGATGAGGGGAGGGACAGAGGTTGATGCCATCATCCAGCGCCAGGGAGAGTTTTCGCCGCCGATGATTGTGACGTTTTGGAAGGCTACGCAAACGATGAAGCCGAGCGCGATACCAAACGCAGTCCACATCTGTAGACACAAGTTAGTGAGTGCAATTGATACTAGGTGGGATTGTACTTGCCTGCCACATCATTGTGAGTGCGCCGCGAATGTTCTTGGGCGTAGACTCTGCAGAGTACACGGGGGTGGTGCTAGACTTGGCACCAACAGCAAACCCAAGCATAAAACGAGCAGCGAGAAAGTTTCCAAGCCTAGCAAACTGTTAGAAATAGTAATCTCAAAAAGAAGAATCAGCTTACGATGTAGACGCAGCCATCCAGAAGCCAGTAACGGTAGACATGAGGCACGAGATGAAGATTGTTCCTCGACGTCCAGTCCACTTGTTAAGGATGGGACTAGTCCAGCATCCAATGACGGCAGAGCACAGATAGGGAGCTCCATTAGTAAATCCCTTCATCCAAACACCATTGATTTCGAACTCTTTAAAGTAAAATTCCTTTATTTTGTTAGATCTCCACGGTCATTGAACAAGAGGGAGGAACATACCTGGGCTCCGTTTACCGTTGTCTGATCCATACCTTGCACGATAGCTGATCCCGCACAAAGAGTACAGAGAAAGTAAAGTGCAAAAGGCTGGTGCCAACGATGAGTCTCTTCTTTTCGAAGAACGCCTTTCTCCTCCTCAGTGAGAAGATCAATCTGCTCAAAGGCGCCGGCCTGGTTATTCACCTGCGCGACGAGAGCTCCCTTGCGGAAATCCTCGCGGTGCTCTTGAAGACCCTTTTCCTCGACAAAGGCATCAACGTCGGCGAGGACCTGGTCGCGACTCAACCCCACTAGGGGGTTGCGGAGGAGAGCAGCTGTAGACGCTCGGCGCTCGCCGGTTGCCATCTTTTCATCGTGGGTGCCATTGCTGCTGGAGTTTCGGTGACTGTTGTCGCCGTACTCTTGGAAGGGAGCTTCATCGTCTACTCTTGGAGGTGGCATTGTGCCGATTGAAGAATTGAAAAGATACCAATGAAGGCTTGAAGTGAAAGGGGTTGGCTTTTATACCAATGACATAAGGAGTCTGGGGTAAATCTGGGGCCCCAGGTAACAAGAAGATGAGCAACCAACTCTGGAATCTGTCACGTCAAAACAAATGGACACGACCCAGTTATTATACGCAATCCATTACCTTTAACAACAAAACCCTTCCTCTTTTCTCCCTCACATAAATCAGGCGTTGGATGGTGGAGAAGCGTTGGTGGATTCCGCCAAGATTGATCGTCGAGTACGAGGTCACCTCCGTTTGGCTGTCGACGGCCGAAACTTCGGTGAATCCCAGTCTGGGCAATCCGAGATATGACGTTGCTCAAGATGTAGGAACTGTTGGTTTTGGTTCTGTTGCCTTGCAGGATTTTGTGGGTTTTTTGTGTGAGGTGAGTTGCCCGGCTGTGGTAAGTACGCGGCAGGCTTATGGGAGTGAAACATTGATCATCTTCACTGTGCAGTTAGTTGTTGAGTCACTCACAGTACCCTGTCTTAGAATACTCCCTTCCTCGTTTATAATATCCACGATGGTAAGCACAATGTGAATATTTCCGACTCTCAAAACTCAATTCAAACTCCCACCTGAGAAAAAAGAGCCTCACCCACACCCATAGATCGCAACGACGTCAGATCGCCCACCACCAAGAAGCGATCGACATGATCTACCACGTCGGTTAGCCGGGAGTGGCGCCCGCAACACCTCCGCCAAGCCAGTTAAGCTTAAATGGTTAGCACACACGCGAGGACTTCCCTCTTGGCGTTGCCTGGGCGTGCGTCACCATCTCACAACCGCCCTCATGAGGTTGACGTCAAATGGTGGTTTTTGGTGTGGACGGGTTTGGGAGGGAATAAGGATGATCACGGAGATGCCGAATTCTTCCTTCTTTTTTCGTTTAATTGCCGGGTTATAGCTGAACTGATGTGTGAGATGATTCGCGCCTGAGCTTGCATTGAGCAAGCAGCGCAACGTGGGTGGCCTCATCAACCCGTAATTTCACAACACAGAGAAACACACCTAACCTGCAAACTTTCATGCCTAGAACCAACAGTGGGTCAACTCCAATTTACCCCGACTCGGCTCATGCGAGCATGTCTTGGTCTGCAGAAATAATTTTGCTGCCTGTTTATTGAGCCACTTTGCCAAGTAGCCAAGTGCGCAGGTTGCTGATCGGAGGTTCCTTTGACCTTTGAAGAAAATTCTCCATATTAAAGTCGTACTGTGACGTCTTGGAACTGCCACTGTCAGACCAGGACCAACGGCACTTCGAGAGCGGCGCTAGATGCGACTGTTTCTGGAAGGATGTGCCGCTATTGTCTTGGGGCATTTGCACGTGAGTGAAACGTGCCGAAGGATGAACGTGAGCCTTGGTATGCTTGGTATTTAATTTCGTTCGTTTCGTAGGTAAGTGTCTAAGAGAAAGTCGGGCTTGGGTAGTCCAGACGCATTCATCTTGGGCTTCCAGACTTGGGAGCAAATACTGTAGTTCCCATAAAAAAGATGTAACATCCACGAAGCCCCGGGGCACTACCCTAGACCTAGCTGTTGTATACTGAACTGAGTCAAGCAAGATGAAACCTAGATACTAAACTCCAAGCATTTATCTTAGATCCCACACGGGCGCAGGCCTCAGTCACTCTCATTACTTCCACAGTTTTATGACCCTGCCATGTCCACGCATCTGCGGCCCAGAATAATCTCTTAAGGAGAGCATCGGCCATCATAGCAGGAACCTACACAATAACCAACACATAAGTGTCTTAACCCCCAATGGATTAAAGCGCTGTAGCCTATGAAGGAACAGAACCCACGGTTTAAACACCATCCCTTGGGCTGTTGTCAGCAGAGGTCGGCCAATGTCGGGCTTCCCCGCCCGTGGAGATGCTGTCAGCAAGTCAGCCGACAAATCTGACCTCACACTTTCACTCAGCCAACCTACCACGGAACTTTACAAGTTAAAAACACGATGACAAAATGCGAAGATGATGTCGCCGTAGCTCAGTGCACGGAATTCTGCCAAGCTCTTCGAGAAATCGGTGTCTCTGATGGCAAGGTACCGTCTAACGACGAATTGAGGAGTGTGCTTGGCATCGACGGTGACGATTTCTTGCTGGGGACGCTTGACGAAATACAGCAGAGGAAAAGCTGTCCCTTTTGCCAAACAGTTACAAAAGCCTTGAACGAGAAAGTCATCGCGTCTGCCCCCAAAGACCCAGAATTTGAAGCCCCCCAAGCCGAGCAAGTCCAGATCACCGTCCGGCTAGGGGAACACTGCCTTTGGCTTTCACGCCCTTCACGATATGGAACAAGAATTCTGTTTGTTGGAGATGACGCCGAGAGTATTAACCCAGAACGGGGCCCTTATGTCGCGAAAGTGGTCAAAGAAGAAGTTCCAACATCGCTTGTTCGTTCGTGGCTGAGGCAGTGTGAGGAGAAGCACGGAGACGCTTGCTTCCATCTTCCTTTGTTCTTGGTGAGTATTGTAATTACCCTTGGACCTTGATCCCACATATACTCAACACAGATTTCTCCCAGAGGGACATCGAGTTCACGCCGGTCCCAAGCCATGTGATGCCCACCAAAGCAGTAAGCAACAAGATACACCCCGATACGACATAGTTCACCTAGTTAACAGATCAGAAGAACGTGAATTACGGGACTATATCAATAAATGAAGAGAATACATCCAACTTCCGACTACTGGACCTTGAGGCCAAGTGTATCAGGTACATGCCGCTTGGTACGAGATACGTGACGTTGAGTTATGTCCGGGACCAAGCGCCCGTGTTCAAGCTGCTCCAAAACAATCTCGACTTCCTTCAGACACCTGGCTCCTTGGATAAGGTCGCTACAGAGCTCCCGCGGACAGTTGCCGATGCCATGGAGCTTGTGCGATCGCTGGGCGAAAGGTATCTGTGGGTGGACATTCTCTGCCTTGTCCAGGACCACCCACGAGACATGAAAGGCGGAATCGAAATTATGAACTCAATTCTGAGAGGATCCCATTTCGCGATTGTGGCTGCGTCAGGAACAGATATCCACTCGGGCTTACCTGGAGTCAGACTTGGCTCGAGGCAGCCCTCTCAGCACATCGCCCAGCTCAATCCGAAGATGAAGATCGCCATCACCCACAGTGTGTATTGGCATCTCCAAAACAGCGCGTACAATCAGCAAGGATGGACTCTTCAGGAGCTAGTTCTCCCACGAAGAACCCTCATCTTCATCAACACCCAGGTGTACTTCCGATGTACACAAGCCACCTGGTGCGAGGAGACTGCCGCCGATCTCCAAGTGAAATGGGTAGACCCAGACGATGACAACATCTTGAGGATTCCAAGCCCTGGAGCTGGTAATCTAGAAGCGTGGAAGGCCTATCAGAGGTTGTGCGAGGATTACTCGGATCGGACACTTGAGCACGATGCTGACGCTCTTCGGGGGCTCTCTGGCATTCTACGCCAGCTCGGGGGTGAATTGACATCATGGTATGCCGACGGACTTCCCGCAAACTACCTCAATTCGGCACTTCTCTTTCTATCGATCGACGGTACTCTGCAGAGACGACCCGGGTTTGCGAGTTACTCTTGGGCAGGCTGGTCAGGCCCGATAACCTGGGCGCCCGAGGCTCGTCAAGGGCCAGACGATGACGACCAAGCGGCTGAAAGGCTTTTCGACTGGATTCAGAAGAAAACGTTCATCCAGTGGCATGTTTGGACGAGAGATGGGACTGTCAGAGAAGTCGATAACATTGATAAATATGTCGGACCGAGCCGAATTGAGAGATTCGCCGACCGATACGCACTCACCAACAAAACCGTAGGATTCCTTAAGCAATCGTGGTCTCTCCAGGATTCATTTCTTTTGGCGAGGCACTCAGCTCGGTCTCTCTCATTTCCTCTCCCATGCTTCACCCAGGGCAAGCGATACGGTCAGGAGATTGGAGGAGGAGGAATCTACTCTGACGATGTGATCAACAGCCAAGCCGAGGTTGACCGGTGGGCCTACAACATCAAGCACGATCTGGTCTGGTTAGCTTTGGTCGCTTGGGTCACCTATCGTGCATCCAGTAAGTGCGGCTCCTGAATAGCTGTCTCCTGCTTACCGTGGTCGCAGAGGCGCGTAACTGCAGGGCACGAGCGCTCTCTGGTCCTACGACTGTGAGGCGCGAGGGAGACGAGCTGGATTATGAGTTCCGAGATAAGCCTGCTTCTGAATTGCGGGAGATTGTGGCCGATGACGGTGACGAGGGCGAACCTCTCGATGCTCGATTCCGCTACGCAGAGATGGCGATTGAATCGATCCGAGAAGAGAACCAAGGGCCTGTCCCTAACCTTCCGTAAGAATATCTTCACTCATTTGGGCGATTCAAGAGAGGCGCTGACCAGAAATAGAACATTTCCCATTTATCCTGTTATCCTGTTCAAGGCCTTATCCATCCGCCTCATCACCGGTCCTCCACCTGCTCTGGAGTCGAAGCAGGATCCCTCATCGAAGGCGCTACCTCGTCACAGACGTCCACTACAGTGGGTGAAAGGATCTCCTCTCTTCTCCTCGGATGGCGAGCTCGTAGGCTCCCTACACGTAGATAGCATCGCTTCGCACACAGCCGGCGTCGAGGTGGAGTGCCTCATCATCGCCTACTCCAAAGAACCCATAGCAGGGTCGGCTTTGCCCAAGACACAAGAGCCTATAGGCGATGACGAAGATTGGAATCTCTTCTGGATCATGCACGTGGTGGAGAAGGATGGCATCTATGAACGGCGAGGTGTTGGGCAAGTGTTGGATTCGGTGCTTGCGAAGGCATGCGTCCGATCGGAGGGCAAGGTGATACTTCTTGGATAAACAACAATAGGCTTGGATTTCTATTGTCGTTGGAAATTCTCCCAATAAGGCTTAGCGGAATCTACAAACAAATGTGATCTGAAGTTGTTGTGAGGCGACTCACCTCCTGCCTCGGGTTTCGACGACACTCCCCGATTAGGTGATTTATCGGTTGCCAGGATACGCCCGAATAGGTGAATTAAATATTGGATCCTATTTTTCAATCCTATTGTCCTCCCAATTGGGATATTTTCGTCATAGCTGCGGTGGTGCCGGTGTTTGCCAGTTGCTCCTCTGCATCCACTCTCTTCCCTAAGGCTTAGGATCTCCTCCAGGTATATATTCTCCTCTCTTCCCCCGCCTCTTCTCCCTCTTTCCTTCCTTCTTCCTTCATCATCGCAAGATTCTTTCATCTCGATACTCATCTCAATCATCAAAAGATCTTGCACCGCAACCACAACCCCTTCTCTCACACCTTCAACCTCATCCCTCCACCTTATCATACTCCCTTCTCCAACAAACAACATCCCATTTCACCCACTACCACCGTCAACATGTGCAAGGAGTTCATTACCATCGCTCTCTGCGCCCCTGCCAAGGCACCCTCTCTGTCCTTCACCTGTGGACGCTTCCACATGGTCGCGGCCAAGCGCCATGTCTGTGACCGCGCTCGCGGTGCTTGCACTTGTTTCTTTGGAACTTGTGGCATCATTGAAAAGATCACTGACACCATGGGCATCGATCTCTCCTCTGTTTCGAAGATGCGCTGCGCCGAGTGCACGATGAGAGAGGACAATGTGGGCGACCGCCGCACCCCCCAGCAGGTCATCGACTCCCCTCTTCTTCAACGCATCGCGATTGATCCTCGTGACGATTTCGTCAGCAAGAAACATGCGGCGATGCTCCGCGACCTCTGGGGCAACAAGGCTAGCTGCCCCTTCCACGTCGGCCCCGACAATTCGAACCCCGTCCCCGTCGCCGCTCCCACTGTCAACGATGGCCGCAACAACTCCAGCCAGCGACCTTTTACGCCCAAGTCCCAGGATGAGCCTGCCAGAAATTCTCTGTCCATGAGCCGTGACACTGTCGACAACGGCTGGTCCTCTCCGGGTGGCACCAGCAGCCCAAAGGAGAAGGGATCGCGAAAGTCGAACGCCTCACCCACTGGTAAGCATACTCAACACATCACAGAAACGGCGCTGAAGCTAACTAACATTCCTCGCCCAGGCATCGCGAGCGTTGATTCCTTGGTTGGACTCAAGTCGAGCCGATGGGCTACAGCTCCCAAGGAACCAGTCAAGCGCCCCATGACGAAGCAGCCTTCTCCCCAGCAGAAGCAGTTTTCTCCTCAGCAGCCTTCTGCTCAGCAGCAGCGACGCGCTTCGACTCCTCCAGCTGCCGCTCCTGCCTTCATCCCCAACCCCACCAACACGACCAAGGTTCGTGACGCCACCAAGAAGATGGCCGACATGAAGAGCTTCCTCACCGGAACCCGGGTCCTTTGATTTCGAGCAGCAACATGATTTGAGAGTGGTATTGACAAGGTGTGGAGGAATCTGGAAAATGCTGTGATAGCAGAGGTGTAGATAGTAAATCAAGACACCTGATTTCGACAACTTGCGTAGTCCAGTGATTGAACATGATGACAGGCGACACTCGTGAGCTGAACAACCACAGAACAGCCACCAATCGTCATCCTTGACAGGTAACCGTCGCTAACCAGATCAACAGGGATTGCGGGCACTACGGCAGCTGAACGGGATCTACCCCAGACTGTTTCATCCACCCGTAGACTAAGAGTTTGACTACCGAGCTGCTGAAGAAACAGACTGCCTACTCAACTTGCTGATCACAGGTGAGTCCACGGCATCTGACCCTTTTCATTGGAAGAAATGGACCTCTCTGGCGACAACAAAACGCGTCTCGTCGAAGAAGAAAAGTGTCGGCAATCGCCTTGGAACTGGGATCATCGCGGGAATCTGACACCCTTGGCGATGGGCTGAACCAATCACACACTCTGCTTGACCCAAAGCTGAAGGCCCCTGCATGAGATTAGGCGCGTCCGATGTGTTGTTTTTCACCTCGTACGAGTCACGACACGGGGGAGGGAATGTGTCTCGAGGGGCAGTTTCGGTAAATTATCGCAGCTGAGGTAAACACAGCTCATAAGGCGATTGTTCCCTGGATATCCTTCACCTTTTGTTATCTTTACTCTGCAGCGAGATCTCGATTTACCCCGACGCACGCGCTTCAAAAACACAGATTTACAGGGTTTCTCCACCATGTCCACCTCCGAGGTCGCCTCGGACGGGCCGGGCACCTCCACGGCTCGGGATCTAGTGAGGGAGATTGCCAAAGATCGCGGCTATCTAGGCGAAGATCAGCTCGCGGCCATCGGAGCCATCAACCCCGACCTCAGACGTGAAGTTGAAGAAGCTCTTCTACGAAAGGATGAGATGATCGGTTCGGCTGTCTTGACGTACGTATGACAGGCTGGTCCGCTTCTCGGAGGAACGCTCACATGAGACAGATTAGCGAGGAATCTCTACACGAGCAATGCAAGATTCGTCTTTGAGCTGTTGCAGAATGCCGATGACAACAATTACAGTACCGCTATATCGCAAGGTCAAGATCCTTATGTTTCGTTCAAGATTTGGCCCGACAAGGTGTCGATTGAGTGCAATGAGAATGGCTTCACGCATGAGAATCTGAGAGCCATTTGCGCCATCGGCAAGAGCTCGAAAGTCGGCGCAGCTGGCTACATCGGTGAGAAGGGCATCGGTTTCAAGTCTGTGTTTATGGCTGCTTGGAAGGTTCACATTCAGTCAAACGACTTTTCCTTCTCCTTTACTCATCGGAAGGGAGATTCTGGACTTGGCATGGTCACACCTGTGTGGGAGGAGACGGATGAAAGACTTGGAGAGACTCTAACGCGGATTACCTTGTTCCTTCACACGAGCGACGATCCCGAGGAAGATGCACGACAACTGGAGACGATCAAACTTCAGTTTCAAGACCTTCAGCATACCATCCTTCTCTTTCTCCGAAAGTTACGCAGAGTACAGGTCTCCTTTTTCGATGAAGATGATAGCTTGACCTCTGCGACGACATATTCACTCCACGGAAGTAACCCGGCAACTGTTCGAAGGACGACTTCTGAAGGTGTGGAGGAGCGACGGTATCACGTTACAAAGCACATGGCCGAAAACATCCCCAAGAGCGAGAACAGGACTTACTCGGAAGAAAGGGATCGCGCCGATTCATCAGCAGAGGTTGTCTTGGCGTTCCCGCTCACAGAGTCTTCAACACCCATTGTTGAAAGCCAAGACGTTTTTGCCTTTCTGCCGATGCGCCCGATGGGTTTCAAGGTGAGTGAGAAGACGCATGAGGACCACCAGTAAGCTGACGTTGTCACAGTTCCTCATTCACACCGATTTCGTCACCGAAGCAAGTCGCCAAGGACTAGTCGTCACATCTCTCAGGAACCGCGCGCTTTTAACCGGAATCGCAGATTGCTTCATCAAAGCCATCCAAGAGTTCTGCGATCATCCGACACTTCAGTACCAGTGGATGCGATGGCTTCCTCAACGCGATTCGTATCCGTGGGATAGCTTCTGGTCGGGCCTGCTGGACAGGATAGAGGAGAGGATCCAAGAGGTCAAGATTCTTCGCGCGCTGGGCTCGGGGAAGCTTGATTACATTCAGAAGCTGTGTCGACTGCAGCCTTGGTTACGCGATAAGCAGGGAGATCCCCTGTTTATGGATATGGACGAGGAGATTTATCTCTCCAAGGAGTATACGACGGAAGACCTAGCGCTATTGAAGCCATATGGGTTGGAGAATGTCTCTGCTTGGGATATGATTGTCCGTGTGGAAAAGGATCTCCAAAAGCAGCCTGAGGCATCACGGATGAAGAACCCAGAGACGGATAATGAGTGGCATTCACTCGCAGCAAGAGCCCTCGTCCTACTCAAAGACACCGCGACCCTAAAAATTTCACAAGATCGGATCAAAGACCTCAAATTCATCCCCTTGGAGAACGGCGAGTGGGTTTCTGCTGGCAGCGGCCCTCTGTACTACTCGCACTGCCCCGGGCAGTTGGCCATCCCCGACGACCTCAACTTGAGCCTTGTCGACCCAAATGCTGCCGATAATCCCGACCGACGAGCGCTTTTCGACAAGTTTGGCGTCATTGAGGCGCTGGTAAAGGATGTTCGAGGACTGATACTGAAGAAGCCGGCTGTCGCTGTGGCAGACGAAGCAGCGCTATCAGCTTCCATCAGCCACTTGAAGTTTCTGTACCTGTCAGAAGGACTTCTAGATGGAGATGAGTCTCAAATGAGGCTCGACGGCTACTATGTGTATGATCAAGATATGAAAGCGTGCTCACCTTCTAGACAGGACGTCTACCTAGCGACCGACGATGAATACGGCCCTAGCAAACTCCTAAAGCCAAACGAAGGGTCAACAGGCTTCGCAACGCCCTTCCTACACGAAAAGTACTTTGAAGAAGAACCAGCGACACCCCCAGGTTCCAAGTGGTCGTGGGTAACGTGGATGGAAAACCGACTCTTCCTACGTCGACATCTTAGACTTACTCAAATGGGAGCTGGGCGGAAGTTGGAGCTCTCTTCCGTCTTTCGGTTCATCGAGCAACATCGATCCGATTGTCTTTTGGGCGCTTTGCAGCAAGTCTGGGAGTTTGAACAGGCGACTGTTACGGCATCACCGGAAATCATGAGGCAGCTGCAAGACATGGAAGTTGTTTGCAAAGGCGGAGATGAGTTTGGGTTTGCAGAACCACTATCTACGACTTACCTTCCGTTACCTGAACTTGAGGGAAAGCATGCTCGGTATGCTGAAGATGAGGATTTTATCTTTCTTGATCTGAAGGAACCAATCACCATGGGCACGTACCGCTCCAAATGGGGATTTCTGGTCGATTATCTGGGCGTCGGCGACACTGATGATCTGCAATTCTACTTGAGCATCCTCAAGGCCATCCGGTTCAGCAATACGGCCGCAGGTGTTCGTCGCAATTCTAGGATCTTGGATCTTTATGAGGTTATCTATGGGCGCTGTCGCGAGGCCGATAGTTTCCTGAACGCGCAAGCAGAGGCAAGGTCTGTAGTCTTGAACACCTTCTAGAATATGAAGCTGACGTTCCCAGACAAGAGATTACTGATGGAAACTTGATCTTTGTACCGGCACACGACTCTAACCCTGCGACGTGGGCATCACCCGAAAAGTGCCTCTGGAGTGCTCGAGAAGATATGCAGACGGCGTACCCCCTGGAACACCTCTACCAAGCTCAATTCGGACGGTCCGAGGATGAACTAGATGTCTTGAGGCAGTTCTTCAAAACGACACTTGGTGTTCCCGATGCCTCTTGGAATCACTGCTTGGCTGAGATACGAAAGTTGAAGAGCATGGGAAGCGAGGATTTCGACTGGATCAATGACCTCTACACTTCTCTGGACGACATCAGACGAACCCTACCCGAGATTGACACATTGAAGCTCAAGTATGTAGCTCACTTCATCATCCGAGCGACAAGCTAACACATCCCAGAAAAGCATTCGCCGAAGAACCCCTGGTCTACGTCAACATCGGAAACACAAGTCGCTGGTACACAGCTGGCGAATGTCTCTGGTCAAGCGCCACCCAGATTAGAGGAAGAGTGGCACTAAACGATCTTTATCCCGACTTGGAGGATTTCTTTGTGAGCTTTCTTGGTGTGCAAGAGTTGACACTTGACATGGCCTACGATGAACTCAAAGAGATGGGTGCAAGGGTACCTTCTCCGTCAATCACGGCTGTCAAGGAAACGATATGGGCACTCAACTCTCTGTTGGTATCAGCAGATGACTTTCCTGATGAGGAGCCCATTTTCATTGGCAAGGTATTTCCTGTAAAGTATCCCAACGGATCGGTCAAGTTGCAAACGGGTAGAACGCAATTCGCCATCACTGATCGAAAAGCCCTGGGTGATATTTTCGGGCCTCAGGCAAAGATTCTCGACTTTTCCCTTGATGAGGTTCGTCGTTTAAGACCGTTCCTCTCGTGGTTGGGGCTGGAGACGAGGTATCTTTCCACCATGGTCAGAGAGATCTCGACTGTGGCGGGTGGGAGAATGGATAGACTGCAGTATCCCGATCGCGACATTCGACAAAAGGCAGATGGGCTTTACAGGTGAGTCTCTCTGTCGAGATAGTATGTCACTTCTAACAATTGTAGAATCGCCGTGCACTTCAACAGCCCCCGTACAATGGCCGACAACCAAGAACTGTACTGGGTTCTCTGCCGCACAGAAGTCTACGAAACAGACGGCATCTCCTCAGAACTCCACCTTTCCCAAGATGGCCACGATCTAGTCCACGTCCAAGAGAGAAGCGAGCTCCACCTACGTGAAGACGACGAGACTCTCAAAGTCTATGTTCCCCGAGATCCCAAGACCCAAGGTTTCTGCTACTTTTCGGCTCTTCCGAGACGAATTATGGAGTGGATGATGATGGACCCTGCGACTTTTCAAACGAAGCCTGCTGGATCGCGGGCTATTCAAGTTGTTACTTCTGTTTTGAATGCGCCGATTATCAATATGACGCAGATCTTGGAGGCGGAGGGTATTGTCGAGGTTGAGATCCCAGAGGAGGTAATTGAAGAGGAGGAAGAAGAAGAAGAGGAAGAGAAGGATGAGGATACTCTTGAAGTCGAGGGCGAAATTATCACTGAACAACCCTCAGGCGAAGAAGAGGGGCCAGCTGTGGAGGTTGTAGAGGAAGACCCCGACGACACCATCAGTCCTGAAGCCGAAGAAGATCTCATCGCGAGATACCTAGCACAACCCGAGATCCACGAACACGACATCTCCAGCGACGATGAAGATTCTGTATTCCACCAATTCGCCGACATGAGATCACCTCCACGATGGAGCGACCTCCCCGTGAGGCAAAGAAGCCCCGCAACATCAAACTCATCAATCACAGGCCGAAGACTCTTCACCCCAGCATCCTCCACAACCGAACCACCCCGCCGAGCATCAAACAACACTCCTCAAACACCAAACGTTAGCGCGACGAGCAGGTTAACGAGTGGACAAGCACAGGCAAGACCAGCTACTCAGCCTGCTTTTGTCTTTGGGTCTTCGCCTGCTGCGCAGTCTACTGCCTCTGCGTTTCAGTTTCAGGGTTTGGGTGGAAGACCTGAGGAGCCTACCATTGATGATGATGCAGAGTATTTGAGATTGGTTAACAATGTCATTTCGGCTGCTAGTACGGCGAGGTTCCCTAGTAAGGGCGCATACGATATGTCTGGTCTGTTTGGCGCTCTGCCGGATGTTGAAGAGGACGAGGTTGAACTCTCTCGACGATTCCGGTCGCGTAATCCACTTGAGCGAGATATGAAGATTGGAGCTCTAGGCGAACTTTTCGTAAGTAACTTGCAATTTTGTGTTATCGCCTACTAACACTCAATAGGTATTTGAACTCCTTTCCAAGATGGACCCTTCACTACCAAGATTCAGCAGAGAAAACTGGCAAAGCCAAATGCGAAAATTCATCACAGTCCACCCCAACTACACCGACATGTCACCCTGGACAGGAAGAGAAACAGCCGACATTGTCTATTTTGATCGAAAACGAGCGTTGACGACGCATCTCGTGGATAAAGGCTATCTCGACAGGACGGCGTGGTTGACCAAGAAGCCGTTGTACATGATTGAGGTCAAGGCTACTACTGGACACTCTCGCACGCCGTTTTACATGAGCAAGAGACAATACCAACGGGTACGTTTTATCCCATGATGAGGGAGGGTGTGTTATTCACTGACGTTGCGTAGATGCAAGAGAATACAAACACGACGCTCTCGCCGATGGTGTCGCCTGTTATTTATCTCGTCGCACGCGTCTCCAACGTTGACAAGCCGAACGTAGAAGTCAAGTTATATGTTGATCCGGAGAAGTTGAGGCAGGAAGGGTCGTTGGTGTTTACTGGAGAAACTTGGTCTGTTGTGCCAGGGCCGGGTGCGGGTTGATGTGTATCTGTAGCTGCACTGCGATGTCTTTTCTTGTTTTCATCTATAAAAGCTTACAGTGAATATTTTTCATCCTTTCCCTCAACATCATTCCTTTAAGCGCTCCATCAGTGACCTTGAACCGAGTGACTATTAACAACCGCGAATCACCAACACCATCCAAACACTCGGACCAAACAACTTCATTGTTCACCTAGGCGCTTTCAGTCATCCGACCACCAAAGAATGAATCATCGCGAACAAAGCCATCCTCACAAAGACACCTGACTATTTCCGTACTTGTTCAGTGCCGTATTGAAAGAGCACTTGTTGCGCGTTTGGTGAACAACACGTGGACGGGCATACCATGAACATCTCCAGGTTTTACTATATAAACTCTGCGTTTCCTTATGTTCACCTCTTTCTTTCTTCTCTCGCACCAAGGAAACAAACCAAACATTACCGAGATCTACAGAAAACGCAACGCAAACTCGCCATGTCTGACAAGAAGCAGTCTATTACCTTGCGGGAGGTCAACGCCAAGTACCCCAGCCTCAACGTCCAGAGACCTTCCTGGAACCAAGGTAAGCAAAACATCACCCTGCGTCCCACTCAAGACGTCCCCCTCATCCTCGTCAACGACGTACCACTCAAAGATCTCCAAGCTAACACTACGGCTGGCAAAGTCTGGATTCCAGAGGAAGATGAAGACATTGACGTTCCTCCACCTGTGGTTCACGGAACCATCAAGCTCCGCACTGGCCCTTCTATCTTCGGTTGGAAACCTACCGGTGATTATTCCACAGGTACTACACAAGGTAAACCGAAAGTCCAAGGGACTGTCACCTTCCGTCAAGACAAGGAGGCCCCCGAATTTGTGGAAAAGACTAACGAGTGTGGTGATTCTGACAGATACCCATACATCGACTGGGACTCGGTCGCCCAGGGTAAATCCAGAATCCCCCTTGATCGTACGTCTAGAACCATTACTTACCGCGGACAGGTTCCTCCGGGATTCACAGAGGCCCATCGTGGCCAGGCCAATCTCCTTGATTGTCCCCTTGATCTAATCCCGAGTGAATACTCACACCAAGGCGCGCAGGGCAGTAACCAAGTTGATGCTGGGCAAACCCCAGTCCCCTTGACTCCTTGTCGTAGCCTGACCCCCACAGATGTCTACTCCTCAGCATCTTCATACATTTCGAGGAACGGAAATCTCCCTCCCATTAGAACGGCGAGACTCAACCCAGTCGCCAACAACTTTACCCCAAGAGCTTCCCCCATGGTGAGCACTGACAAAGAAACCCCTCGGGCCCCAGCATCTTTCTCACGCTTGGGACAGCCAGGACCTCTGAGCCCGGAACTAGCGAGGGACAAGATGTACCTTGACAACCAGGCCAAGATTCAATGGAGTCGCATGTTTCGGCCTGTCGGGGTAGGTCAGCAGGTGAGAGAGAATGAAGACGTTGCGGGTCAGGATTCTCATGAGAACCGTCAGGTTATCGAGGATGAACGCGAGCATGCTGATGCAGTTAATGACTGGTTCTGGGCTCAGGCTAAGCAAGCGCCAGCTCCCAAGCCAGAAGAGCCCAAGGAATAAGAATCTTCTGACAGGTTTTTTGACTACTAGGTCACTGCGAAACGGATCTTTAGTTGACTAGGAAAATCTTTTGACATTTAGACCTGGAGTTTGAGCGTAGGCGAATTCTGCTTTATCTTGTCGTCAGCAAGTGCTGGGCGTCAATTATTGAGTTTAATAACGAGAGAAGAGTTGATCATTAATTACTGCCATTATGGGTAGGGTATAGTAGACAGTAATTTACTTGAATTGATCTCTATTCTACCAATCATCGTCCCTTGATGATGCCCCAATCTCTACAACCGTGAATATGTGACACTCTTAATTCAGCGTGTTCAAAATAACATGTGACTTTCCAAACGATCTTAGAAATTATATCTCAATTTTCTCCTTCGGGAATATCCAGGAGCTGCTAATTGTTCGTTGGAACAATCGGAATTGACGTCAGTTTGATGTCCGGATAAGTCGGTTAAGGCGGGTAGACACGACCAAGCAGACAGAATGGGGAGTCGATCATACAGTAAATACCGCGATATCCGATTCTGGTGCAAAATACCATGAATAAATATGACGGGATCAAATTATTACAGCCTTATAAGTAGGAAATTGCCAACGGATGTCGCATCCTGGTGATACCATGTCGCAGGTCTCACCACCAAACTGTAACCATAACAAGCCACGGAAGCAGACATCAAAATATTACCCGCTTCGCAGCACGTCTTCAGCATGATTCAGAGTATCAGAGCTGCACAGCGTCTCGATTCCCGCGGGAACCCGACCGTCCAGGCGGAAGTGACCACTGCCCAAGGTCAGACCAACTCCATCCGGTCCTCTCAAAAGCTGTAAACTAACGCGCCAAAGGCTCATTCCGTGCCTTGGTCCCATCTGGTGCCTCAACTGGGACACATGAAGCTATCGAACTACGGGACAAGGATGGCTCCAAATATGGGGGCAAGGGTGTTACCCGGGCTGTCCATAATGTGGAACAAGTCATTGGCCCAGCTCTCGTTTCAAAGGGGTTCGATCTCAAGACTCAACTAAAGGAAATTGATGCCTTTATGAAGCAGCTTGATGGTACGCCCAATAAGTCTCGGCTAGGCGCCAACGCCATACTTGGCGTCAGCATGGCATGTGCCAGAGCCGGTGCAGCGTCCGCGGTATGTCGACAATGGTGATGCGCTGTTCTGATGTACTAATGCAGCACAAAGGGTGTTCCTCTCTACGAATTCTTACGAACTGAATCAGGCGTGGATAAGCCATACGTGATGCCTGTTCCATTCCTCAACGTTTTGAACGGAGGCGTTCATTCCGGAAACACCATGGCTTTCCAGGAGATTATGATTGCACCCACAGGCGCAGAGTCGTTTGAAGAGGCTATTCGGATGGCTTCTGAAGTTTACCATACTCTCAAGACCGTCATTACCGAGGAATTCGGAGCCCCTGGTAAGTGATGATCTCAGAGCCTCCCACTCAGATATTGACCAAAGGCATTTAGCAACCGGTGTCGGAGATGAAGGTGGCTTTGCGCCTCCCATTTCCACCCTCGAGGAGGCCCTCGACCTTCTCACCGTGGCCATAGACAAGTCAGGATTCACTGGTCGTGTCAAACCAGCCTGCGACCCCGCATCCTCCGAGTTCTTTGACTCCAACACGGGGAATTACGACTTGGCCTTCAAGAACAAGTCCGTCAAAGACGTCAGAAACTCCAAGGACATGCAAAAGCTCTACAAGGACATCCTCGATAAGTACCCCATGGCTCTGCTCGAGGATCCCTTTGCAGAAGATGACTGGCAGAGCTGGACAGAGTTCAACAAGGACTGCCCCGTTGAACTTGTGGGCGATGATCTTCTCTGCACAAACATCGAGAGGGTCAACATGGCTGCTGAGAAGAAGGCGTGTAATGCGATGCTGCTCAAGGTGAACCAGATTGGCACCGTCAGTGAAGCTATTGAAGCGTGAGTACCTCCCATCTACCAAAAGGCTACTTGATACTAATCCCATGAGCAGAGCAAACTATGCTACTAGTCTGGGATGGGGCGTCTTTGTGTCTCATCGCTCAGGAGAGACGACAGATGACTTTATCGCCGATTTGACGGTCGGGCTTCGGACGGGTCACTTGAAGTCAGGTGCCCCGGCGCGTGGTGAGAGGGTTGTTAAGTATAATCGGCTTCTAGACATTGAGGCTGAGTTGAAGGGTAAAGGCGAGAAGGTTGGTTATGCTGGGGAGAATTTTCGATTGGTGGAAGAGTGGGAGAGTACATGGATAAAATGAGCAATGATGGTACATGGGGTGCCGATTTTTAAGAGAACCTTTTCCAAGAGATGCAATCTCAGTATTCTGAAAGGTGCAGGAGAAATGGCGCTGTTTACGCATAAACAAAAATTCAATAACCCACCGAATCATTTCCCGGAATGAGCTACATGTCATTTCCATGAATCTTGACTGTCAAAATGGTCGTCCAAGAAGTCCACGGCCGGAGTTCAGGGTAGATCCCCCGCTCCGCCGAGTCCCGGCCGAGTAAGTGGATCTCCGGCGCCGAGATCTTCGGAGGTCATTGGGTCGTCATACTGACGCTACAGTAGATGCGATCGTGTGTAACGAATCTCGTTGGTGTTGATCAATCTTGGAATGGCACGAAATGTTTCCTCTTTTGTGCAAGATAGATCTATCCATGACGTAGCTCAATTTTGGGTAGTACTTGGCTTTATTAATAGCCATGAGACGTTCTTGCGACGCGATGATCGCAAACCTTACCTCGACTACATCGGGCTCACTTGAAGAAACTCGTTATGGATTCGTCTGAGGAAATCCCTATCACTAATGAGGGCATGGGTCAGCCTCTCTCGGCTACGAACCAGGTCTTGACAGCAGGTGCTGCGGTGACCCAGGTTAGAGACCCCAATTGAAGGCCCAGTTTGTGCGGCGAACTCATGTATCTAGGACTTTCGACCAGTCAAGAGTATCTGTGCTCATCTTAATGCATTTCATGCATACGCAGATGATCCCAAGCGCTTCGTTGAAGCTAATCATTACTGCGCTCACCTGAGTACTCTCTCATGTCTGCGAGCCAAGCTCAGCTTGCTTACAAAGGGCCAGATGAGGATGTTCGGCAGTGTCTCTTATACGACTCTGATGAGCCCACCGCACGCCTCATTGGAATCGAATACATGATCACTCCGAAACTATACGACACACTCTCTCAGGAGGAGCGCAAACTCTGGCACTCCCATGCTTACGAAGTCAAGTCGGGCATGCTTATAATGCCCAACCGCGCCGTGCCAGAACCAGCATGGGAAGTTGCTGAAAACATGGAGATGGATCAAGTTGTTCATCTCTACGGCAAGGTGTATCATCTGTGGCAAACTGACAGGGGTGATATGCTCCCTCTGGGACCGCCGAAGCTCATGACGAGTTTTACAGCTGATGGCCAGTTTGACTTTAAGCATGTCAGGGATAGGGATAGGAGGTTTGGGGTGGATTATAAGCAGAAGAAGGAAGCTAGGAAGGACATTCCAGTTCCAGTCATTCATGAGGGTGAGCTTAGTCTGTTGCGCGTCGACTAGACATGGCTAACCGTTTGGTAGATGCGGACCAAGCTTGGAAGAACTGATGAGGCGCTTGCCTGACTACGCGTCCCTTCTCTCTGCCGTCAGAGAATAGGACATCGGGGCTTTAATAGGGAATAGGCAAGCCATATGTTGACTATTAAAGGGTATCATCTAATGTTAAAAGAGACCGCCAGTTTTGGAGAGGTCCTGGAAACAGCGTCCTAGCTGACATGCGCAGCAAGTGACAAACTGCGAGTATGAACGAGGCAGCCAACCCCGTGTCCAAGTATACCTATCGTGTATCGCCCATGCCATGCTTTCGCTCCCGATAAGCACCAATGTTGAGCCTCAATTTTTGCCGATGACCACCTTCTGAGGCAAGGCCTGGATCCCTTGTGCCTGTTGAGCTATCCTGGTATCATAAACCTTGCGGTCAATAGATCTAAAGTCAAAGACCCCTTCCAGCTCTGCCCGAATCGCCAAAAGTTGGTCCTGCGCTTTTCGAAGGTCGTCAGGCTTGTTGTCCGACATGACATGCGTCTTGACATGGAGGAACCATCGCTTCTCCATGTCGATCGGCACAAGCGAGTCCAAGGGCGGTAGGGAATCCAACGGCAGGAACTGCTCCGTCTTTGACTCGGCAGAGACATATCTGTGTTGTGGGTGAAGGAAATAAGAGCGGAAGAGACAGAACTCGACGTCGTCACGGTAGAAGCGATGGACCTCCTCCATGATCTCCGTTTTGAACCTGCCCCATGTTAGTCCCCCGCCGCATCAAACACAGAGGGGGTAACTCACTGGTAATTATTGTCGCGCAATACTAGAGGCAAGTTCCTTTGTTCCCAAATCTCAATCTTCTTGCGCTGGGTAAGCATGGGTCGTCCATGAGGTGGTTCAGGAAAGTCGGTCCACCGCAACATTCCAGGTGTCGCGAGGAGATCCATAGGAGCCGCCTGGCGATCTTTGGGAACATCATAACGCGCCTGGATGACGTAAGACTGTCGAAGCAAGTTCTGGTGAATCTCTTTCCACAGGTAGATGAGATCCTTGCGCGAGGGCTGCTTGTCCATATGCGCTTGGTTTGGCATGCCGCCGGCTCTGGGGGGCCCGTGGAAGTAGAGGACCCGCTGAAAGTTCTGCCATGGGCGCATGCCGCAGAGGCCGCTTAGGACAGCGCATGCTGCGCCAAAGCTGCTGTCGTCCACGATTGCTGTGAGGAAGACCTCGTACATGGTGACGACGAAGAGTGCGATTGAACCCGGCTTAAGACCCCTGTGCGACCGAAATGAAGGCTCTAACAATACTGGAACTTGATCGAAGGGGCGGAAAGTTTTAAACGCAATGCGCAGGTGTCATTAATGTGTTGCGATGGAAGTCATGGAGATATTGAAGAGCAGTGGTTGAAGCGCCCCACTAGAGCTCCGAAAGAGCTGTCGGCATAGCACGTGACTTCGCGTCAAGGAGGTGTTGCGCGTGAACCCGAGCCTCAAGGCTTGGCGATGGATCTAAACATGCTCCTTTAACCACAAAGAAATCTGCCTCACATACGGATCCATCATCTACGACATAGCCTCGGCGACTCCACAGACAAATTACATGCGGCCGATAACCCTTTTCCTGCGACCACGATGGCTTCAGGAAACCCCTCTCAGAAGCGCAAAGCAGCCGACGCTCCAGTTTCCCCGCCGATGGTCAAGCGAAAGATCCAGAGTGGAACAACCAGTGAGATGCCCCAGCGGTGATTGTACAACAGGAGACTGACCTAGTGGTAGAGACTGCTGTAGCTAATTTCTTCACACCGACGTCAAAGAAGCCCAAAGACCCGACGATTTGGTCCGAACGGAGCCCGGACGATGATACCCCTGCCACACTCCTCGTCGGTCGGTACGAGCCGGAGACGCCAGAAGACAAGAACATCAAGAGGAGAAAGGTTGCTGCATTTGACCTTGATTCCACATTGATCAAGACTGCATCGGGCAAGAAGCATGCTAGCAGCGGCACAGACTGGAAGTGGTGGGATGCTAGTGTGCCTAGTCGACTTCGAGAGCTGTACCAAGATGGTTACCGAGTGGTCATTCTGTCAAACCAAGCTGGTCTGACATTGCACTTTGATCCCAAGTTCAAAGGACCCAAGGCCTCTGCACAAAAGCGTGTCACAGAGTTTAAGCAGAAGTGCAGCGCCGTCCTCAGCAACCTGAACCTTCCCACATCGGTCTACGCCGCAACCGCGCACGATATATACCGAAAACCGAGGACAGGGATGTGGAGAGAACTGTGTGACGACTTTGACATTCCGGAAGAAGAGGTAGACATCGAGAACAGCATTTTCGTCGGAGATGCGGGAGGACGCACAGCCTCCTTGGGCAAGGGGCCAAACGGTGCAGCGACGGCCAAGGATTTCAGCTGCTCGGACAGGAACTTTGCGCACAACGTGGGAATCAAATACCAGACGCCAGAGGAGTTCTTCCTCGGAGAAAAGCCTCGGACTTTCGCTCGAGATTTCGACTTGTCCGACCATCCATTCGAGATATCCGAACCGGGGAATCCCGATTATGTCGTCTTTGAGAAGACTAACGACAAGGACATGGTCTTATTCTGTGGACCTCCAGGCGCGGGGAAGAGTAGCTTTTACTGGAAATACCTCAAACCTCTGGGGTACGAGAGGGTAAACCAGGACCTCCTCAAGAGTCGCGACAAGTGTATGCAGACGGCGAGGGAACATCTCCAAGAGGGACGGTCTGTCGCGATAGGTGCACATTTCCCCAATTTCCTCTGGTTGACTGCCGTTTACCCCATGCCCACCCCTCATGACGCTAACAGGGATATACCTAGACAATACCAACGCCGATCCCGACACCAGGACCATTTGGGTAGAGCTTGCCAAGAAATTCGGCATCTCTATCCGTTGTGTGTGGTTCAAGACTCCCATCGCGCTGTGCGAGCACAATGATGCTGTACGCGCCATGAACAAGTCGCTCAATCCAGAGTCTCGACAGGTTCTACCCAAGCTGGCTTTTTCTGGCTTCTCTGCTCGACACAAACCTCCACAGAAGAAGGAAGGATTCCAGGACATAACAGAGGTCAACTTTCGGTTTCGGGGAACAGAAGAGGAGTATCGAATATGGGGTCGATACTGGACTTGAGGGGGACATGCATCCATCTCCAACTCTATGGCCTCATAATCGTGCCACCCCGCACATTGAAAAAGTTCTCTCAATCACAAGTCTCCAATACCATGCCGCTGGTGACCTCTCCGCAGAACAAATTGGGTAGGGGGAAGCGACTTTGCAGGGGAGGTCTTCAACTCAAACAACGGACCTTGCTGGAATTTTTCACCAGAGTGGATTCACTTGGGGTGAACTGGCGGGCTTTAGGCGGCCTGCTGACGAGAGAGATGCCTCTGGATTGTCATCCTTACTCGCACCTTATCCACACTACAGGCCTGAATGCAGAAAGCGTCTCCGGGATGTGGAGATCCCTCGGTGGGCAGAACAACAGCCGGACCGATTCCTTGCTTTGAGGAAGAATGGCCGGGGGCCAGACACGAGTCTATTTGGGTTAAGCTACTACGTAGTAGGCATACCACACCTTATTTTCTCAGATGACGGAGATGTCTCCTGCGGGGAATGCGGAGGGACTCGTGGCCAGAACACCAGGGGAACCCTTCCAGTGTCAATGCGGTCGGTCAGGAAAGTTGCGGAGAGGGATCTGGATCTGGCCATTAGCCAGGGTCAGTAGCACAATAGATTTGATGATTCTGCGACCACCCGACGGTAGTTGTCGTCGGCTCGCTTCTTCCCTTCTGTGTGGCGTCTTCGATTTCTTTTCTTCTGACGTTGGGATTAATCACGGCTGGCTATTCCCGCCTCCAATTGGATACACCGCCGAGACATGCGGCTCTCCTTTGGCCTCTTGGCCTGCTTGGCAACAACGTGGTACCGCGGCCGCCGGCGGCTGGGCATCCGCCCTACGGTCGGATAAACAAACAAGCGGGGGTCGGACGACGATATCCCGACCACGACATGGGTATTGCTCTTGGAGGAGGGATGTCACGACTCGTGTACACAGTAAACCTTCACTTTCGGACCCCAGAAGAAGAAGAAGGGGAAGCGTTGTCCTAGCGTAATTTGCCCCGTGGAGTTTTCTTGTTCTCCCCCAACCCTTCCGTTTTTTCTTCCCCACGACGGGCGCAACGTCCCAGTTGCGTTTAGTACGGAGGCGAACGAGAATGGCCAAATGGAGTCTCCGCTATTGGATGGACTAGGTGTTCAGGTCCCGTGGGGTTACGAACTTTGTTCCAGAGATCAGCGATCAGCGGTGCCGTAGTGCTCGTTTTTCCGTCTTTGGGTCGGATGTAGGTAAGTAAGAGAAACTACTAACTGTAGGCGGAGACAGCACTAGGCGGACGTAGAATCCCGAACCTGGAGAAGTATGCGTGGAGAAAAAGACCGTGGAGAAAGAAACGTCCGAGCATGGGGGGAGGAATGTATAAAGGACCAGGACGTGTCCGTCTTTCTCTTTTGTTGATCCATTCGAGAAAACACCCTCTTCCCCCCCCTCCCCCCTTCTTGTCTCATCTCCATACCTACATTTCACAATGGCAGGAGGCGTAAAGAAGCCCGTCAACATCTTCAAGCTCAAAGATCTGGGCGAGCCCGCGGGCGTCTTCAACTGGCGACTATGGTTCTCGGTCATTTCCTTTGCTCTCCTGGGCGCCGCCCGTGGTATTGACGAGGGTCTCATCTCTGGAGCCTTCAACTCTGCCGACTTTAAGGAGACGATCGACTATGAGTCGTACTCGACTGTTGAGCAGGCAAACATCAAGGCTAATGTTTCTGCCATGGTTCAGATTGGTTCTGTTGGTGGTGCTCTCATGTAAGGATCATGATCTTTTCCTTGGTTGTGGTGTGTTTTTATTAACAAGGGCCTAGTGCTTTCGTCATTTGTGATCGTATTGGACGTATCTGGGCTACTCGATTCCTCTGCACCATCTGGGCTCTCGGTATTGTCATCTTTATGGTCGGCGGTGTGAACGGTAACCTTGGAGCCATCTATGCTGGTCGCTTCATCTGTGGTCTTGGTGTTGGTCAGACGCCTGTCGTTGGGTAAGCAACATAACACTACTCCACTGTCACTTCATCAACTAACTTGCCACAGACCTGTCTACATTGCCGAAATCGCCCCTGCCGCCGTCCGTGGTCTCTGCAGTTGCATGTTCACTGGCGCCGTCTACATCGGTATCGTCCTCGCCTACTTCACCAACTATGGCTGCGCCATCAACCTCGACGAGCACACCCACAACCGCTGGCTGGTCCCCACCTCCCTGCACATCATGATGTCGGGCATCATCTTCATCCTCAGCTTCTTCCAGTACGAGTCACCTCGTTTCCTGGTAAAGCAGGGTAAGCCCGATGAGGCCGCCCACGTCCTTGGTCGTCTTCGCCGACAGCCTCCTGATGGCGAGTATGTCGTTTCTCAGATCAGCACTATCCAGGCTGCTCTCGACCATGAGCTTGAGGCTAGCCAGGGTGTTGGCTGGCTCGGAAAGATCAAGGAGATGTTCCTTGTTCCTAGCAACCTCTACCGTCTCTATCTCACCACCATGGTTCAGTTCCTGTCTCAGTGGTCCGGTGCTGGCTCCATCACTCTCTACGCTCCTGATCTGTTCAAGATTCTCGGCATCACTGGAAGTGAGGAGTCTCTCCTTGTCACTGCCGTCTTTGGTATCGTCAAGCTTATCGCCGCCATCATCTGTGCTCTCTTCCTCGTTGATGTCATCGGCCGAAAGCGCGCTCTCCTCACTGGTATCACCCTCCAGACCATCGCCATGATCTACGTCGCCTCTTTCCTCACCCGCATCCCCCAGCTCGGTGTTGTCGAGGACTTTGTCCTCCCCGCTGCCGACAAGGGTGCCAGCCGCGGTGCTATCGCTATGATCTACGTCTCTGGCTTCGGTTGGGCTCTCGGCTGGAACTCCATGCAGTACCTCCTCACTGCTGAGCTGTTCCCCCTGCGCATCCGAGCCCTCGCCACCTCGTGGGCCATGACTCTTCACTTTGCCAACCAATACGGCAACTCCCGCGCAGTCCCCAACATGCTCCTCCCCAGCTCCGACGGCGGTATCTCCCCCAAGGGAACCTTCTGGTGCTTCGCAGCCGTCACTTTTGTCGGTGGTGTCTGGGTGTGGTTCTCCGTTCCCGAGACCAGCGGACGCAGCCTCGAGAGCATGGATCACCTGTTCGAGCTCCCCTGGTACAAGATTGGTCTGTACGGAAACCGGGATGCTGACGAGAAGGATAACGCTCGAGATGAGAAGCAGCGTATTGCTGATGAGAGCAACGCTGTTGGTGTTGAGCTTGAGGAGAGACGCAAGCAGGATGCTTGAGTTATCTCTGAAGGAACGGGTACCTGGTCAATCTTATAGGATCTATGTCTACTATCATGAACATTATGAAGCGTTAAATAAAACACGACTTTATGCAATCTTTTTCACCCTTAACTTGACGTGTCTCCTATAAGCAGCGGAAATAGTACAGGTTACGGGTATAAGGGACCGACATTGGTCGCTCCTTTAAAGACGAAATCACGAACTCATTTTTTAATCCTCAATTTACACTGATCTTTTATGCGACGTCTGCCTTCATGTATCGGTGCTAGCTATGATGTATTAAAAATGTGTTCTTTGTTATAGTTGAAGCCCGGGATAACTGAGCCATCAGATCGTAAGTACAGATGCCTACAACGAAAGTCGTTCGAGAGTCCCCAACTCATGCGACAGTCCAACAATAGGCCACAGCGATTGCCGATGACCACATTTCCGTATTTCTTCATTATCCGAGCTACAATCTCCTCCTCTTTGTCACCATCATTTCCACATCATTCTCAAACTTACAGAGATAACCCACCTTGCTTGCAAAATCTTCAACGTCTGCAAGGAATAACTGAGGCTGTTCGAGGGCGCCAAAATGACCGCCCTTTTAGTTTCATTAGCAATTCTCATCAATGTCAAGTTATGGCCTTTTTACCTTCTCATGTTCATATCTGACCATGTCCGGGTGTAGATTCTTGGCCCAGGATTCAGGCAGGATCGAGGTCTCCAGCGGAAATACCGAATAGCCAAATGGCTTTCGAGCCATGCCGGACCATGATCGATCCTGGTCCTTGTTGAACCACCGATAAGGATAGATTGATCTTGGAAAGGTCGAGGTGAACCAGCAGAGGCTCACCATAGCCAAGATCACATCGAGTTCAACCGGCTCATGACGATCCGACCATTCCAGAAACTTCTCAGTGATCCTATCCCAGTGAGTAGCTTTCTTTGTTTAGAGTTGAGTTGGACTATACCATGCAAGCAAAGCTAGAGGGTTTGATGATAAGACAAGGCCAATGGTCGCCGGTCGAGCAGCATGCTCCATGCCGTAAGCATATCCGGTATGCCAGAACCCCATCTGCCTCTGAATAATACTGACCTCATCTTCAGTTAGATCTTCCGTCTTGAACCTGGGATCGTCTGGGCCTAGGGTGATTAGATTCACTGTGTATTTAGAATTAGCGGGTAGTTTTCATAGATCGAGATGGACAACTCTTGCAGTGGACTGTTTTGCATTTTCCGTAATGGATGCTCATCCTGCGGGCAAGTACACTGCCGACATCGCCTGCTTGCGCGATGTAGCCCGTTTCACCAAATCCCAAGTCGACCATGAGCTGGTTCATGATACGAGCGCTGTCTTCGTTGCTGAAATCTCGTTCTAGCGGTGGACCGGAAGAGAGCGTGTAGCCGGGGAGGGAAGGAATAATGATGTGGTGCGGGAGACTCTCGGGTGTGTATTTGGCTCTAAGGGGTTCCAACATGGGCACAAACTCCAAGAAGGATCCTAATTGACCCGGTCGTTCAGTGGTGGAATCAGATAAATACATTCCCCCAACGTACCTGGCCACCCATGCATAAAGATGATGGGTATAGCTTTTGGGTTAACTGGGAAAAGCGCTATAAAGTGAACACTCATTTCTCCATGGATAGGATCTTCGACGGTGGTCCGGAAGTTAGGAAACGAATTGATTCGTCCCTCGTACGTTCGCCACTGGAACTCATTCAGCCAGATGTCTTTGGCATCCAAGAGCCACTCTCTAGACGAGCCGAGGTCATTTTGGCTGTTTCCCCATGTTTGAGGCCCAACCTTGGACAAGCTCAACAGGGTCTTGAACTCTTCGATCTCACTCTGTCTGATGCGGAGAGTAAAAGGGGTAGGTTGGCATAACGCCAGCGAAGGAACGGTATCAAATCGAGATATTTTGAGTACACTTGTTTGGTCTGATTATCCATGTGGTTTTATTCTTAGCATCCTTTACTCGCTCTGCTGGACAACTAGAAAAGTCCGGGAAACGCGAAACAAGATCAACTTTCGGGCCAATATTACAATCGATTCCAACGATCAGAAAGTTCGCCCGGTGCCCAGGGGTGCCATATCATTAACGTTCGCGTGAAGATCTACTAGTATTCGAAGCGCAATTTATCACGACCGATGTGACCAGGGGGTGAACGTCTGAAGCCACGAGCAGCGCTAGGTAATATAAAAGTAATATATTAAAGTCATCCATAAAGATAGCCTTGTTCTCTGAGAGTATTTACTTCAATGCAGTAGGCATTATGTATTGCTATCAACTAGGTACTCAAGGTCCAGCAACACATGCGTACGTGTCTTTCCAAAGGTTACTACAATCACTCTTCACCGCAGGATTCCACTTGTAAAACTGCGCCAGGGTAATCTTGTTGTAATTCAAGATACCCTCGCAAGTTGTCGTAGAACTGACCGGATGGAACTTGGTGCATCCCTGAATCATACCCGCCTGTGTGGGTGTGGGCGTCACCACGCCGCCAGTAGTCTTGGTAGGCGTCGGTTCTGAGCCTCCGATCACTCCAACACACATGTAGTTGCCGAGTCCGAGGTTGGTGCACCCGGAGTTAACGCCGGTATTCCACTTGAGGAAGTTGGCCATTGTGATTTTGTTATAATCAACAATGCCTTGGCATGTCGTTGTCTTGCCCACGACGTGGAACTTGTTGCAGTTTGATACCATGCCGGACTGAATAGGAGTGGGCGTGGAGACGCCATTGCCTGTAGTCGTCGGTTCTGGGGTTGTCGAGATCACCCCCACACACATGTAATTACCCAGCACGAGGTTGGTGCATCCTGAGTTCACTCCGGTATTCCACTTAAGGAAGTTGGCCATTGTGATTTTGTTATAGTCAACAATACCCTGGCATGTCGTTGTCTTGCCTGTGACATGGAACTTGTTGCAGTTCGAGACCATGCCGGATTGAATAGGTGTAGGCGTGGAGATGCCGTTACCAGTAGTTGTTGGCTTTGTCGTTGTTGCAGGCTGTGAGGTTTCAATAACACCAGCACAGGCGTAAGCACCCAGCTCAAGGTTGGAACAGTCGGATTTGATCCCTGCGTTCCACTTATAAAAGTCGGAGATAGAAATCTTGTTGTAGTCCGCAATACCCTGACAGGTTGTTGTTTTGCCTACAACATGGAACTTGTTGCAGTTGGACACCATACCAGACTGGATAGGGGTAGGTGTAGAAACACCATTGCCAGTAGTCGTTGGCTTTGTTGTTGTTTCAGTCTGAGATGTCGATGGAATAATACCAGCGCAGGCATAAGCACCGAGCTCCAAGTTGGAACAGTCGGACTTGATACCAGCGTTCCACTTGTAAAAATCGGTGATGGAAATCTTATTGTAGTCCGCAATTCCTTGGCAGGTTGTTGTCTTTCCAACGATATGGAACTTGTTGCAGTTGGATATCATACCGGACTGAATAGGGGTAGGTGTGGAAACGCCATTGCCAGGAGTGGTGGTGGTGGCTGTTGTCGTTGTCGGCTCATCGGGTTCACCCGTATAAGTGTTAACAAGTTTGGCCGCAGCCATGCAGTAGCTCTTATCCTCTGCGAAAGCACAGTCGCGGGAGCTTGTGTTGAGAGAAGGGTTCCTGAACAGATGTATCAGTAGCTGGGCTATACTAGACGTCAATAATTGAAAGGCTCTTACCAGTTTTCAAGCTCCTCGAGGGAAATACCCCATATCTCGGCCAGTTCCACGCAGGCCGAGAATCCCATGCTCCAGCTCATGTCATACTGTAGATCCTTGCCGTCCATGAAGATGTGACAGTCACTTCGCGTACCACTGGCTTTAGGCAGGTATGTGGCCACATCGGTGATAGCGGGCGCGGAGAAGGTCGCGTTGGGCAAGTCGTTGAAGTTTATATCAGCAACAACAGTGGTGGGATCAACATAGTCTGGATGGCCAGGATACATGTTGACGGGTCCTACAGGAGCAACACAGTAGGACTCTTTGGCGTAGAGATTGGTACACTCTTTGTTGACTGCTTTGTTCAGGAAGAGAAAGTCTTCGAGTAAGATGCTGAACTTCATGATGATCTGGTTGCAGTAGTCGCCAAGCTCCACAGAGTAGAACTGAGCACAGTTCTTGTTTGTGCCGCTGGCGATGTTGGAGGGCACCGGAGCCGGTGTGGCTACAGGTACCTGGGTAGTGGCTGGGCGAGTTATTGGGGCGTAGTCTTCGTCGTCGTGAGGCTCAAGACAGATGGTATGGCCTACGGACAAGGACAGGCGGCTGCAGGAATCTCCAAGCACAGGATTCCCTTGCGGAAGGACACGGAAGGTCAGCCATTTTGTTCTCTCAGCGTGAACAGGAAGGAGGAAAAAATACTACTCACATGTGTACAACTGCACCTGAGTAATACCAGCAGCGGCTGCGATACTCTGGCATGTGTCTTTGGCTTGAACGGTGTACGCCTTGCACTTGTTCACAATGCAGATGTTCGCACCTGCAGCTGGGAAGTCCTTGCAGAATGCCTTCAACCCGTTGTCGTACAGCATCCAAGACGTGGAAACACCATTAGCCTTGGAGATGGAGCGACAATCATCCCCAGCCTTGACAGTGTACACAACACCCGAGCAAGGCGCCGTTGGGACTGAAGTGGTTGGTGTCCTATTAATCAGGTTAGCTCAGCACACGTTTCTGATAATATTTCGACGAGATGTACTTACTTGTCTGTTACCGTAGTTGCTAACGGGAAGCCGGATTTGGAGCAGCTCTTGGTTAGACTGGAGTAAGCCCCCTGCAAGTCATAACCATTTGAATAAGAGGTGCCGGCCTGAAATTGAAAGGGCTTGATAACGCAGTTGTCACACTTGTTGACGGAGGCTGTGACGCTGGCTGTGTTTCATGTTAGAACAATGACACAATCGCATCTCATCACGGGAGTTGTCTTACCTTGACCAGAGGTCTTGTCAGGAGAGTTCTCAAAAGCCCAGACATTGCACCATCTGTTCCCATCCTTGATGCAAGTCCTGGTGAAGTGATAGTAGATATCCGTCGCTATGATGGAGACATGAACAGGATCACTACCAAGCTCATATTCAACAACATCTTCCTCACCGCACTCTGTCTTCAACTTGGCCTCAAAACTGGCTAGTGAAGCGCGGCAGGCATCAGTACATGCCTCCTCCAAAGAGGCAAGCGGAACAGGCTCCCTCTCGAAGAAGCTGGCTACTTGTGAAGGACAGTTGAGGTCGACCACCAAAGCAGCTTTGCAGCTATCAGAAAGATCGTAAGAAGGGAGTGCATCGGGAGAGATGTACTGCCAGGCGCCAGCTGGCCTGGCTATGATGGCCAGGCCTGAAAGAAAGAGTAGCCAATTCATCAAGACTTGACTTGGACTTGAAGTCAGTAAGACGAGAGATGAGAATGACAAGAAGTTGCGGAAGAGAGAAGGAGAGAGAGAGGAGGGAACGCTCTTCAGGCGAAATATCACGGGGAATCGGAGAGATGGTTAAGACATGGACAGTGTTGAGAACCGAAGCGGAGCATCTTCATCCGTTCAGCTCGACAAGGTGATTTAGGACTTTAGCGTCGTCGCTTGGAAATTACAGGATGCAGCAGAGTTCTCACAGAGTTAAAATTCACGCAGTCATGACTCTGTAGTGCAAGTGTATGGTATGATTGACGGTGGTGCCGGTTGAAGGTATGTCTTGGCGGTTGTTGGTTGAAGGGTCTTTTTGTAAACCCTGTTAGCTCGTGGGAACCTCGGCTGCTAAACAACGAAGGGTTAAACTCCCCGTAGCGGTGTAGGCATTGCCTGGGTTCAGATCATTTATCTATTATCTATAACTCTTGATGTAAACGTTACAGTGTTGTTATTTCATATTAACAATAAGATCTACGGTGAGGTTTATGGTTAAAGATGAACAATTTCTGGTACAAGGTAGTTAAGGCAGGTATACCACGGGTTAACAAAGTGATTCTCCTAACCCACTTTTTTAAGTGTGGCAGGCAATTTTGCTTTTATTGAGGCCCGCTCAGATGCAGGAACCCTTGCATTCGGTAGGAACCGTGATCCACGATATCCGATATCCCCTGTCTTCTTCTCAGGTACCATTAGCAACTGGACTAGTCTCGTTTATGTTGTATCTCGTCGCTTGACCATGCCATCCATATGCCTTATAAACAGTGCCCTCAGACCCGAGATGGCACCCGGGCCAGAGACACACCGTCTTCACGCCTCTTGTCACTCTTTTCAAGACTCTCCTTACACCGATTTGAGTACCCCAGGGCTGCGGCCAGTTAGCCATGGGACTCAAGACCCTTCTTCTTTCCCTACTGGCGATCCAGGCTGTACCAGGCCTGGGCCACCCCCACCACAGTCACAAGCACATTCACAAACACCATCACCTTCATGAAGCCCATCTCAACGTCAGAGATGGCGGCGGACAACTCGTCTGCCCTCCCATTCCCGACAAGCTCACCACAGGTGCAGACCTCATCGCAAAAGTGAGGTACACGGACCGTGATACATGTTCCGCAACGCTCGAGGCCAGATCAATCCTCACCACAAGAGCAGACGACCCTGTCATTGTTGCAGACCCCAACGACCCTTACTCATGCTCTGAGGAGAAGCCCTGTAGCAACGGTGCTTGTTGTTCCAAGACTGGTGTTTGCAACTATGGCCCTGAGGCCTGTGGGACAAACGGCAAGTCGCCCAACGACAAGTGCTGGAGCAATTGCGATGCCCATGCTGAGTGCGGTCGCTATGCCAAGACTCCAGGTCAGAAATGCCCTCTCAATGTTTGCTGCAGTCGATATGGCTTCTGCGGTATGACCAAGGACTACTGCAAGGTCACCGACAAGAAGGAAGAGAGCTGCCAGAGCAACTGTGCCCAGCCCGGCTCAGGAGGTTCTGGCGGTAACGTCCAGAAGCGTGTCATTGGATACTATGAGGCGTGGAACTGGAAAAAGAAGTGCATTGGCATGAGCATGGAAGACATTCCTGTCGACGGCCTCACACACATCTACTACTCCTTTGCCTACATCCAGCCCAAGACGTACAAGATCGTTCCCATGCAGGATGAAAAGGACGGTAGTCTCACTACTGAGACTTTCACCCAGTTCACTGCCCTCAAGCGCAAGAACCCTTCGCTTAGGGCTGTCGTTGCTCTCGGTGGCTGGACCTTCAACGACAACCACACCATCTGGCAGCCTGTCTTCAGCGACCTTGCTTCCACCAGTGCCAAGCGAGCCACCTTTGTCAGCGAACTTGTCAAGTTCATGGATCGCTATGGCTTTGATGGCGTCGATATTGACTGGGAGTATCCTGGCGCTGGCGACCGAGGTGGTCAGCCAGATGATGGCGAGAACCTCACCAAGCTGTTCAAGGACATCCGAGCAGGATTCGACAAGATGTCTGGAAAACACAAGGAGATTTCCTTTACTGCTCCGACGAGTTACTGGTACATGCGCCACTTTGATCTTACTGCATCTGCAAAGGCTGTTGACTATATCAATGTCATGTCCTATGATCTTCACGGTATCTGGGACGCTGATAACCCAATCGGTTCCCAGGTTTTGGCACATACCAACCTGACCGAGATTGATCTTGCCCTGGACCTCTTCTGGAGAAACAAGGTAGACCCGGCCAAGATAAACATGGGTATCGGCTTTTATGGACGGTCATTCCAGCTGGCTGATCCCTCTTGTCACAAGCCCGGCTGTCTCTTCCTGGGTGGTGCCAAACCGGGACCTTGTACCGATAACTCAGGTACCTTGTCATACTTTGAGATTATGGATATCATCGAGAAGTACGACCTGACACCATACTGGGACGAGACGGACGCCGTCAAGTATGTTACCTGGGGTGGTGATCAGTGGGTATCCTACGATGACAAGGACACCATCAAGCAGAAGATCGAGTTTGCCAATGCCCTCGGCTTGGGAGGTCTGCTCATCTGGGCTATCGACCTTGATAACACGCGACTCGACGCTCTGGCAGCTGTCTTGGCTCCTAAGAGCTTCAACGCACACAAGGATCGCTCGAAAAAGACCCCTTGGGTAGATCTTGGGACAGGCCATTGCACTGTCAACGATTGCGGCACGACTGGCTGCAAGTCTGGATGGATTGAGGTTGACCAGTCCCTCTGCGACCGTCTAGCTGGCAAGAAGACAAGCGTCTGTTGTCCTTTTGCCTCGGCTCCTGATCCCGAGAAGTGGTAAGTGTTCCCAATCTGTGAACAAGCAGGTGTACATTACTAACTATGCTACAGTACTTGGAGAGGTAATGGCGTTCTCTGCAATGGCCAGTGCCACGAGGGAGAGGTCGCTCTCGCGTCCAGTCAGCACGCTGGAGGTGGCGATGTATGCACTGACGGCCGCAAATTCCTATGCTGTGAAGCAGAAGCTCAAGTGCCAGACTGTCGATGGACGGGCTGTAACGAGAAGTGCGACTCTTCTATCGAGAAGGAGTTGACGTGGAAGAATGGAAACTGCAAGGGCAAAGACGAGAAGAAGTTCTGCTGCAACAAGGAGCAGGAGTGGAGGAACTGCAAGTGGCACGGGAAGCCAGGCAACTGCTTCGATAACCATTGTGATACTGGTTGGCAGGTGGCCTTGACTACATCCCACGGAGGAGAGGGCCATGACTGCGGTTGGGCCTCAAAGCGGCATAGGACCTATTGCTGTGATCCCCCCAAGGGTGAATCACCCTTCCTCCCTGTTCCTCTCGAGTACCTGTTCCCCGACCCTCCCAATGAGGAAGAGGCAGAGTCAGATTACCAGCTCAAGGTCGACAACACTTGGGGTGGTGCTGAGGATCTTCCCTTTGCTGAATCACCCGAGCACTCTGCTTTTGGCTTCATCATCATGACGAGTCCCGACGAGCTTCAGACCACCCTCGACAAGCGTGACGGATCTCACTGGGAAGTCTTTGACTGCCATGATTCCGTTTCACAGGAAGAGCAGACTGTTCGTATGGTGTGTACCGATCGCAGTGAGAACTCCAACTGCGACAAGATCTATCTCGGCCACGGAGCTCCTGGTACGATCGTCGAGATGCCCGAGGGATGTGGTCCAGGCAGGTACGCCGTCGTCAAGGAGCTGTTGCCTAGCAAGAACCAGAGTCTTCCACAGCATCTCTACAAACGCGGGATTGAAGAGACTGAGCCTGTGTTTGACTTGACCTTCGACTACGACTTCAGACGCGTGCCGCGCGACCTTGGTGATACTCAGATCCGTATCGATTACAGTAACGAGAACACCTACTGGAACACCATCGTCGACAAGGCAGCTGACAGCAAGAAGAGGTCTTTGAAGAGATCTGTCAAGAGAAGTCTCAAGGATGTGGGCGGCAGTCACAAACGTTGGCTCGAAGAAGAGTGGCGTGAAGACTTGCACGAAGGAGCCCTTTCCAGGGGTGATCTTCACAAGCGTTGGTTTGGTGAGACGGCCCTCGACTGGCTAAAGGCCATCTTCACGGGCGTCACAAACAAGATGGAGCTCAAGCACTCCTACAAGGAGGATTTTATTCTCAGCATCATCGACCAGGACTTTACATGTCCTAATGTGGATGGCAAGCTCGAGGTCTACGCCGAGATGTCAGTCGAGGCCGACGTCAACTACGGCTTCACCCTGATCGGCAAGCTTGGGGGCTCGTATGGCATCGACATCTCCGACTCGTACCTCTACTACCGCACCGGTGGCAACGTCGACTCCAAGTTCGTCATCGACGCCGCTGTCACGGCTCACTTTGACACTGGCGATGTGCTCATGTTCAGCGCTGATACCTTTGGGGCGGCTTTCACAGTCCCAGGTATTGTGACGATTGGCCCAAACTTCAAGCTCTATGGACAGTTGGAAGGCAAGGCAACACTCGGCGTTAACTTTGAGACCAAGGTCAAGCTCGCCGAGTGGGACGTCTACCAGACCTTCCCTGTCGTTAACAAAGACTGGGAGCCCGATGTATTCGATCCTTCCGCGAGATCCGCCAAGCAGACGCTCGAGCCTGAATTTGGGTACGGCGTCTCGGTGAGCGGTCACCTATCTGCCCACGTGAAGCCCACCATCACCTTTGGCATTGACTGGAATGAAAAGTTCACCTCGCTCGATTCCTGTGCCGTCAACCTGGTTGCTGATGGGCACGTCACCTTTCATGCTGAAGCCAAGGCGGGCAGCAGCGGGAACAGCTTTTGTTACGGTATCGACGTCGGGGCAGATCTCTATGCTACCCTCGAGGCGCCCAAGATGTTCTCGTGGGCACTTCCCAAGTCCCCCTTCATGATCATGCCGGCCCAGGACGTGACCATCTTCCCGAGTGGCCCCAAAGAAGCTTGCACTACTTCTGGTAGCACGAAGAAGCGCCGCCGGGATGCCAACTTCAGCCAAGGCCGCGTCAACACCACGTCCGAGCTATCGAAACGTGCCACGAGATATGGACCTCTGGTACCGCGGATCGAAGGCCTCGTGTGTCCTGGCGATGTCGACGTAGGGGATATTCCTGGCTGTGCGGCATGCTCAGGTGGTGACGACACTCTGCAAAAAAGGGCCGAGACATGCTGGCTGGACCCATATCGCTCTAGGGGGCAGAGTTGCCCTTCTGATGGTGATGAATCCAGTTCTCTCCAGCGACGCGCAGACAAAAAGGTCAGATGGAAGGACCACACCGATACTTCTATCTTTTTACCGTTGCCCTCTTATCCATCTTGCGGAGTTGCCCCCAGTTCAGTTATCCGTTGGTTTGGGTATCCGCCAGAGAAAGGCCGAGAATGCAAGGTGGCACTGGAAAAGTACACCAAGAAGGATATCGAACCCTCCGAGTATGAGAGTAAGTCTGCCTCATAGAAACCCACATGCATCACGATTGAAAGGTGCACCCACTAACCAGTATGAATATACAGCTGAGCATATTTACGAAGCACAGTACCTCGCTCGCTTCTTCAAATGGTTGGTGGATGGGGACCTTCCGGTTGGATATGACAACCCCAACCACGAGTGGATAGACGAAGTTCTTTTCGGCCTCGGCGGATCAACCAGGACATACAAAAGCTCTCACTGGACCCTAAGTAATGATAACATGTGGAATGAATTGTCTATTTGCATGGGTCATGATCGAGAGCCTGGACGATTAGCACTGGCTCACAAGGATGTGAATGGAAGGAAAGGCACTTTTTTCGGGGGGAAAGCCCCGGACCCCCGGAACGAACAGCAGAACGCGGAAACACGCAGAGCGCATCGCAATGTAAGTACTCACTCCCTCAATTCCTTCAGGGCTAACCTTACTGACCCTTTCCACAGACTGCTGGTGTCTTTTACTATATGCGCCGGCCTGAAATTTGGTCCAGATTCGTCGAGACGTCTCATGCTATCGAGCAGATATTCGACGATTTTGACGACGACTTCAAATGGGGCAGGCACAACGATCCCATGACTGGTGGTGAACCAGATCGACCTACGGATCGAGTTGACGGGCAGCCCACGCCTGGCTTGCGTGACCTCTACTGCTACTGGCTTGATATGACCTTGGCCGAGATAGAGGCTACAGCTGCCGCTTGGCTGACGGCGGTAACAGCCAACTTTAAAGCAGATTTCGGGGACAGTCCGGATGGTAAGAAATGGCTGGCTAATGTGTTGACCTCAAAAGGGTACATCTCAGAATCAAAACTCAAGTTCCCCCAGGCGTCGATTAGGCACGGACGCCCGAACCGAGCGAACCCAGACATTTGGACACAGAGTAACTATCAAGGCTTATGGAATCCTGAATTGGGTGACGCAGGGCCGTTTTAGGTAACGTGTCTGGGGAGCAAGAAAGCGAGTTTGGTTTGACTAGAGTTGATTGAGGGCGGCAAAGGAATAGCGTTGATAGACACCATCGTGATGCAGAATATATAACCTTGTTGAACCTAAGCTACTGAGCTACTTAGATCCCCTCACGGGTGCTATCAAGTTTATCATGGGAACAAGTCCAGCCTATTGTTTCTGTCTGACATTACCAAGACTTCCAGCCGAGGTCTTGAGCGTCATCGGTAGCTTCGCTGGCCTCTCGCGCCCAATGGTCACCACTTCTGTCGCTCATCCAACGTATGAGCCCGTCCTTGTCACCCACTCTCTCCCTCGCCTTTATATGCTCGGAATGAATAGGGTGATCCATCGGATCCCATCTGACCGTTTCACCTTCCTCCCATTCGATGGGCATGGGGTCGAATTTGACGAGGCAGACGTTGTGATCTTGATCAGGACCCCACTGGATGTCTGCATCTAAATACATAAAGAGCCAGTTACGGTAGTTGGTGAAATACCAGTCCGTACTCCTTTTCACCCAAGGTAAGCCCGGGAGTCCTTCACTTGTGCTACTGGGCTGAGGCTCATCATCATCGCCAGAAGACAGCTCTTCAGCTGAATCATCCACTCCTTCTCCGCCCGCCTCATGCTTCTTCTTCTCCTTCAAGGCCATCTTCACCTTGCGGACCTGGCGCCACAGGGTACCTCGAGCAGCAATCTCGCCACGATAATGCGCAACACATTCTTCGGCGGTAGCACCGGGTAAAAAAAAGAACTCGTATCTGAAGTCGCCGGTGCTATAAAGCAGACGGTCATCCTCCTCAAGACCAAAAACGAATTTGCAGCCGTCAAAGTCGTGTGGGATTTCTGGGTTAACCATGTAGAAGATCCAAGAGGGCAAATAAGGTAGATTGGCCCTGTTCCCGGACCCGGACCACGACATGAGGGCCGGGTTGCCGGTGTGATCCTTGAACGTAACGTTGTGGCATTTGACCTTGGATGGCAGAGGTCTGGGTTCGAAGCCTATGGGGGGGGCGCTTCCTTGCAGATGGGGCCATGGATGCTGAGTAGGGATTGGGAACCGTCGCGACGGGCTTAAGGGACATACAATCTTAACGGAAGGGTTAGGTAGGTAGGTAGTTAGGATGGAGGAAAATAAATAAAAAGGGAGTGGTTTAATTTTATTGGGGTTGCCTCACGTAATGACCACTGCTGTTGAACCCGTGATTGAGTGAATTGATTGATTGAGACTGCCTGACTATCTTCTGCCCCTCTCTTAGGCTAATACTTTACGCTATTCTTAATTAAATTATATTAGATTATATAACTTTACTTTTTTTAGTTCTAAGGCTTATTTAACTATAATGCATTATGGAATACCTTATGCATATTTATATATACATAACCGCTTCGGTTTAACAACCGCTTCGGTTTAACAGTAAGCGAGCAAGCATCCCTCGCAACCGGACGCAAGGGAACCAGGGATTCTCGGTCAAGTATGGGCTGGGCTGGTCCAGGCGCTGAGACAGCATCAACATTTCACGCTCAGGTGGAGAGGCAGGTCAAGGACGAACGGATTGGCAAGTCGAGGAGATACGGAACCGCAGAAACCATACGATGGTCACTTTAGGGGGTTCATGACGAACATACACGCTAGAGAGAGGATTAATAAAGTGCTGTTCTCAATGTATGGGCATACTTCTAATGTTGATGTCGAGTTGCTTGGTATAACGGTGAGTTGATGGCTCTGGCTGGCTTATATACCTCGTCTGGCGAACTCACACTTATTACCAAGCCATGCCAATGATGAACGAAGTTATGCGGCCTTTTTCAAACACTCATCAACTCCAAACCCCGTCCCCGTCTTCAGCGCTGAATCCTAGAGCTAGACCGGATTGGGGAGACGCTCTTCAGTACCCGCTCGGTCGACGGGGGACGGACGCCGTGGCCGCCCGGTGTCTTGACCGGGCGCGTGCGTGAGCAGCAATTCGCGGGGAGGGGGATTGCCATGAGACAGACAGAAATGTTCCGAGGAAGCGTTTTCCCATTCTGGTGGTAGAACTCGGCTTCTTGGCCCTTTAAATCTACCATTGTCCAGACTCGTCGACTCTCCAAAAGTCGGCTCGGGATGCACAACCGGCAAGTCTCCGCGCCGACTTGTTCCCTCCCACGCCCGGTTTCGCAATCCCACGTCTTTCAGAACAAAAAAGAAAAGCTTCTTTGACGTCCCGGCCCCGTGGCTGCCCGTAAGGTCGGGGCTTCCCTTTAGCAGAGCCTATCGGGCGAGCAAAAGGTTTCTGCAGGGACAAGGATGTCTCCCTTCCAATGCCGATGATGCCCTGCCTGCCCATTCAGGTACCGGAGGGTAAGAGTTGAAGGGGGGGTCCCCGTCTGGAAAATCTGACGCTGTTCCTGCTTTTCTAGTCGGGGGAGCCTCAAGCCCGGTGGCGAGGATCGGGCAGCCGGGTTTGCATATGACGACGTTTTTTTGGGGTAGTACAAGATGGGGTTATTTCATCATTAGGTAGAGAAAAGGTTAAGAGGAGCATAGCATACATACATGCCTGACAGTAAAATGTGTCTTGAATTCAAGTCATTAGGCTCGAGTAGAAACCGTTGGATGGAACAAGTGATCTCATCCTCTTTCCTAAAACAGCAAGCAAGCGATCGTCACCTGGTCGGAGAAGAGTCGGCGTATTGACATCTGGCTGACCTACCGTCTCACCGAGGAATCTACAGTACCTAACACTATAGACCAAGTAGGTAGAAGCTAATAACTTCCCCTCCCCCAGGTCTCGCTCTCTCGCCGTCTCTTGCCCATCTCCACAGTCAAAACCCATCCCATCCGATCCTACTAAAAAAAATCCACTCTTGTTAGGCCCCTTCGGCGTCGTCCTATTTCTAGCCGTTGACCTCCACCGTGAAGCTCCTCCGTCTGTGGGGGGAGAGTTGCTTTTACCCCGTTATCGCTAAGCCCGATAAGACCACCACCACCACCACAAAACAAATTCCCTCCCCGGCCCGGTCTTCGCTCGGAGGTCGATCTCTGACTCTCTCTCTCTCTCCTTCTTCTCTTCCTCTCTTGTTTTTCCCTTCTCGACAACCCGAGACAAATCTCCGCTCAACCTCTCCTCTTCTCTTCGCCCGTGTTCTCCCGCCCAGTCCAGTCCAGTCCAGTCGCCAAAATGTCCAACAACGACAAGCCCCTCCCCTTCGTCTACCAGTTCGCCGCAGGTAGGCATCTCCATGTTGAACTTGTCGCTTCGCCCGGACTCAATGGCTGACTTTTCGTGATTAAGGCGCCATTGCTGGTGTTTCGGAGGTATGCTTGCGTTGCGCCGATTGCTCCCGTGTCGAGAAGGGTTGTCGCTAACTTGTCGGCTTGGTGTAGATTCTGGTGATGTATGACCGCATTTGTCGCGTGCCTCTGAGACACTCAACTAACAAATCTCTCCAGGTACCCTCTTGACGTGGTCAAGACCCGAGTGTAATTCTTCCAACGACGCCCGAGATACGAGCCAATTGCTAACTCCCAACAGCCAACTCCAGACCAACGCCGCCGGCGCTGACGCCTACAATGGCATGCTTGACTGCTTCCGCAAGATCATCAAGCAGGAGGGGTAAATTCCCGCCCAATGCGCCAGCAGTTGCGCTCCAGACTCTTGATGCTAACCCCCCCGCGAATAGCTTCTCGCGACTCTACCGCGGCATCTCTGCTCCCATCCTCATGGAGGCTCCCAAGCGTGCCACCAAATTCGCTGCCAACGACGAATGGGGCAAGATCTACCGAAACATGTTTGGCGTCACCTCGATGAACCAGCAGCTCTCGATCCTCACGGGCGCCTCGGCCGGAGCCACCGAGTCCTTTGTGGTTGTCCCCTTCGAGCTCGTCAAGATCCGCCTGCAGGACAAGGCCTCGGCTGGAAAGTACAACGGCATGGTCGACTGCGTCGTCAAGACTGTCAAGAACGAGGGCCCCCTCACTCTGTACCAGGGTCTCGAGAGCACCATGTGGCGCCACATCCTCTGGAACGCCGGCTACTTCGGCTGTATCTTCCAGGTCCGACAGCTTCTCCCCAAGTCCGAGACCAAGCAGGGCCAGATGGTCAACGACATGATTTCCGGAGGTATCGGTGGTACAGTCGGAACCATCCTCAACACGCCCCTCGACGTGGTCAAGAGCCGAATCCAAAACACCCCCAAGGTCCCCGGCCAAGTTCCCAAGTACAACTGGGCTTGGCCCGCCGTCTTTACCGTGGCCAAGGAGGAGGGATTCAGCGCTCTGTACAAGGGTTTCCTGCCCAAGGTGAGTGTTTTAGGTTGAGTGCGCATGAGGCCAATTCTCATGCTGACATTGTTTCTAGGTTCTGCGTCTTGGTCCCGGAGGTGGTATCCTTCTCGTCGTCTTCACCACCGTCATGGATACTTTCCGCTCGTGGCACTACCCCACTAACTGAGATGTTGGAGGACAGGGGTAAAAAAGAGCCAGGAGACAACAATAAAAAAAAAGAGAGGAAGCATTCAACGATACCACGCCGCACTACACACACACACACACACACACACATACATACAAGGACGGCTTCCGGAGGGCATGGACATCTGAGGAAATTGGAGTGGTGTACTGAATATTATAAGTGCCACGCACGGTACGTTCTGATCCGTTTCAGCTAGAATCCGCGTCGGATGGTGTTGGGCCGGTTGTATACCTACAAAGAGGGACAGGGGGCAGGTCGGTTTGCATTGGAGTAGGCTGGGCTAGGCCACCTATAGATCTCGAGCCAATTCAATGTCTTTTTTGAATCACTTTGAGGGTCTTGAGTCTGATGGTGAGCGTTGTGAGATGAAAACTAGTACTGTGAGTCTGTAAGTGATCAATGGTTTGATGTACTTCCTGGATTAACTTGTTCAGCAAAAATCGAGATTTCGATTGAGATAAAGCTCATAATGTCCTCAGTGCTAACTGTTGCCTCCTATTTAGCTACCAACCTTGATGTGATATCTCCACTCTCCTACATCTCCACCATGTGCTTCGCCAGTCTCAATCCAACCTCTCTAGTCATCGTCCAGAGTCAGGTCGATGACCTGCCCACCGCAGCCTGCCGAGTACTGGTTGACGAAATTTTCGATCTTGTTCATGATTTGGTTGCGAGGGCGATATCCAATGACAAGAGGGGCCAGCATACGAAGTCTGCAACGCTCCATGGCCTCCTCTGTCTTGGCGCGGCGCACAGTGTTGTTGAGGTCTCTCACAAAGGTCCAGTCGCGGACGGGCAGCTTGGAGCCCATCTCGAGCCACTTGTCGTAGTCCCAGAAGGTGATGCCGTTGAGCCCGCGGAGCACATGGAGGTAGTCGAGCCCTTGGAGAGTTCGCAGGGCGCGGAAGCGGCGGTAGTTGGGCTGCCCGATCGTCTTCTCGGCCATGTACTCGACGATGTGAGGGGGCTCATGCCTGCGCCGCATGTACCCCTTGGACGACTCGGGAGTGTAGATGGAGATGGACTTGAGGCGGTGGACCTCGCTGAACCAGGCGAGGTGGTGTGTCCGGCGCGACGTGTACCGGCCCTCCCGGTCGCGCTTGTAGATTAGTCGCTGGGAACCAATCCACAGGATCTCTACGTGCTGGAGATGCTGGAGCCTGGCGCCGATTCCGCTTGCAAAGCGACCCTACTCGCCGATGGAAGAGAATGCGAACGTGTTGGCCCCGTAGAAGAGGCTGGCCCCGAGATAGTTGAAGTGCTTGGACACGAGGAGCGGAGCGAGGAGCTCCTGTGGTTTGATGGTTCCAAATGTCAGGGAGACGCTCTCCTGGCCGATGTGGAAGCGACGCGGGAGGGCGACTCGACCGTCGCAGTCGAGAGGCACCTGGGTTGCCTTGTGGTGCGGGTCCAGACGGGAGATGGCATGTACCAGCTCTCCCTCAAAGACGAAAAGGTAAGAAAAGATCTTGATCTGCACCTCGATGTCGAGCCGCTCAAAAGCGGACTGCCGTGGACCTCCTGGAGGTGGTGACTGACCTGGAAGTGATGGCCGATTTGGAGGTGGTCCTTGGCCCGAGCCTGGATCAGGGGTCTCTTCTTCATCGTTTTCGTCTTTCTTCTCTTCCTCGGTGGGAAGACGCAGCCTGAGGCCTGGGTGCGTCTTGAGGGGGCTGAAGCACCACGACATGTTCTCCTCCTTGCACGAAAGCTTGTAGATTTTCTTCCAATCCCGATCGCCCCCACGCTCAACCCAGAGGCGGATCTCTTCGGGCCACGACTTTCACCTGTCAGTACATCTCGAGAATGCATCACAAAGTCGCCACGTACCTTCATATGTGGGCGGCGCCGCTGACGAGCCTTAAGCGCTTGAATCCTGGCGTTGAGCTCACGGACTCGTTGACGATGTCTGGTCCTGGCGTTTCGGAGCTCGGTCCTCTTCTGGAGGAAGCGTCTGCGGTATCTCAGAAATGAATAAGCGACCTCATCCCAGTGAGGCTTGCAAGTCTCCAAGCATTCTTCAGCCCACTCAGGCTCAGTGATTTCTTCCTCGCCGAGGGCCTGGTGAAGGGTAGCGTTCAGATCCTTTTGGTCTGATGGGACATGGTCGTCGTTGTCACTACCATCGCCATCGTCACTGTCGTCGGTGTCACTGTTGTCGTTGTCTCCATTGTCGTCGTTGTCATCATCACTGTCGTTCACGTTGTTGTTGTTGTTGTTGCCGTTGCCATTGCCGTTCCCGTTGCCGTTATTGTTCATGTGATTATCGTCATTGTCTTCGTTCTCGTTGTCATCATCATTGTCATTCATGTCGTTGTCTTCGTTGTCTTCATTGTCATTCATGTCGTTGTCTTCGTTGTCTTCATTGTCAGCCATGTCGTTGTCGTTTTCATCGTCGTCAATGTTGATGATCATGTCTTCGATGTCGTCGCTGTCGTCACTATCGTTGTTTTCATTTCCGATGAAGCCCTCGTCCTCGGGTTCGGAGTGGACAAAGAGACTTGAGTCGGATCTTCCCCGGGCAATTTCTTGCTCATTGTCCGGCTCATCGTCGTTGGCCACGAGATCAACAAAGGTAACGTCCGTGGAAGGGGGCGGTGTCATGCTGTTGGGGAGAAACAGGCTTGATTCCTCTCTCTCTCGGTTCTCATCCTCATCTTCGTCCACGTCCATGAGGTCCTCGGGATTGAAAGTGAGGTCAATGTGGTCGACCTCACCCTCCTCGGGGCTGGCGCGCGACATGATGTCTGGATGAGAAGGGCGAAGAGGAGGCGAAAGAGTTGAGTAGAGAAGGAGAAAAAGAGGAGAAGAGGAGGAGATGGAAGGGTTGAGTGGATGAGGAGAAAAGGAAGAGGAGGAAAGGAGAGAAGAAGATGGAAGAGGTGTTTATATACCTATTCAAAAGGGGTGGTGATTCACAGTCACTGAGATACAGCAACAACCACATCTCATCTCCCTATGCTAGATGTTTTACACCTGATGTAACCACTAAGCTCTCTAATTTTATATTATAAAACTTATACCTCCTCCAAAGCTACTCTTATGCTTATATTTACCTAGGCCATACTAACTTCACCTATAAATTAACTTAATTCCTGGGCCATCCTTGACCGAGAATCTTTGGCTCCCTGATATCTAGTTGCGAGGGATGCTCATTTGTTTGCCCTTAAGTTATAAGATATAGCAACAATTGCCTTTTATCTCCCTAATATAGATACTTTGCACCCTATAATACCGCTGAGCTCCTTATTCCTATTTATGTAGCTATTCCTCCTTTACAGTTACCTTAGGTTATACCTATGCTCGCCCACCATACCAACCCTCCAGATGCAGGTTCCCGAATCTTTCCTAGATTATATCATAAAGCTTCAACCCACCTGAGATAGAAGTGACACGTTTAGCAGCTCATCACTTTTCTAATGCCAAGAATGCCATCACAAGACCCCTCGGCCTCCGAATTCATCCAGGAACAGAGTTCTACAACGACAAATAAAAGAGGCCGGGTCCGACCATGTGGCAGAAGCTCGGGTTGAGTTACAGAGCTAGAAAGCTGCACACCTTGATGCCGCGAGCCATTATTGGCTCCTTGAGGACGGGAGGGTTGTAATAAGGGTCCCTTCTGTAAGTGGTACGCCGTGGCGGGGTAAGGCCCGGGCCAGCTTGAGTGCGCGTTTTGGGGCTCGTTTTTGGGGCAACTGACGCGCACAATCGGCGGGCCCCTCGGTACCTACAGAGTGTACATGCCTAGGTCGAATCTCCAAGTCATCATCTACCAAGTGCTTCTTTGCCCTTCCAACTCGACAGAGTCTTGACTCGCAAGCTTTTTCCAGCTCAAGTCCTTTATTGCATCCATCAAATTCGGTTGCCAATATCAAAATTATCGAATTTTGCTTCAAAATTTCCACTGACGACCTTCAAACGCCCCTTTCGACCCCTTGTTAGTCGCTCCCATCTGCGCTCGGTGGCAACTTATATCCAGCTCAAAACCCGTTGCGACACGCCCTGCATCAACCTGACAGCGCCTCTTGCTTCATCCAGAGCTCGTCCGACCCTCCCGAGCTCTCCAGCGCCTCAATTTGCACCTTTAAACAAGCCGTGACCCATCGAGTTCACAGCGAGGTGCCTTTCGCGCGTGGGAGAGTCCTCTCGCCCCCTGCCCATGAGTCACTTACTGTGGAAATACTACTGGGAAGATGATGTCGACAGGTTTCGGCGTCTGCTGGCCCCAACCAGCTACAACGCGCAGGCTGTGTCAAGGAGTCCGGCCATAGGAGGATCTGGCAGCTACTTTGGAGGAAGTTATGGCGGCCCAGGCACATCTCCGCGATCAGCTACCAAGCAGCGCCGGGCATCCGGACATCCGCAGACACCAGCCAAGTCCAAGGACGCCAACACGAACCTCGGACGAGCCGAAATCAACAGCCGCGACCATGCCGGCCTGACTGTCTTGCTGCGCGCCGCCTCGTCGACCGACCCGAATGCCTACGAGTTCGTCCGCGCCCTTATCGAACACCCTGCCATCGACCTCTACGCCCAAGACCCCGAGAGCGGCTGGAATGCCCTCCACCGATCATTGTATGCTGGAAACGTTTCGATCGCACGCTTGCTGTTGGAGAAGGAACGGGTCGATTTGACGAATCACAACCTGAGCGCCGTCAACAAGGTTGGTCTTTTGATCAAGACCAAAGACCATGAGGGAAACAGTCCCTTCGATGTCTACAACTCGACGATTGCCGCGAGATCGCTGAACGATACAGAGGATGGAAGCAGCTCGGATAGTGACGCTGATAGCGTGGATAGCACAGGTGATGGGGCACATCAGTAGGTTCACATGGAACATGGACCCCCTGACTTGACTGACTGTGGTTGTAGAACGCTAAAGGTTCCCCATGCCTTTCAGTCTTCCATTGACGGTGACGAGCTCTTTGTGTTCGGCAGCAACAAGAATGTGTCCTTGGGAGTTGGTGATGAGGATGATCGACAGTATCCCGAGCGCATTCATCTCTCTCGGCCAGACCTCCTTGTGCATCGGTTTCACCACTCCCACCTTGAAAGTCTGGATATGGAAGAACCCTCTTCGCTGGATCTGGATCAAATCCCAACTTTGGTCCGCAACCGGCCTTTGATTATCCAGGATGTGACCATGTCAAAACTACACAGCGCCATCCTGACCACCGACCCGGTTTCAAATCTCTACATATGTGGAGTTGGACGGGGAGGAAGACTTGGTCTCGGCCATGAGAATACCAAGTTTAGGTTTGTGCCTGTGGAGGGCCCTTTTATTGACAAAAAGGTCCATCAGGTTGCCCTGGGACAGAACCACTCGATGGCGGTGGCAGGAAATGGAGAACTCTGGACTTGGGGGTTGAACTCCTGCTCGCAACTTGGATATGCGCTGCCACCGCCGATGAAGGCAGATGAAGAACCCATGAGTCTCACACCACGCCAAGTCTTTGGTTCCCTCAAAAAGGAGATCGTTCTTGGTGTGGCCGCATCAGCGAACCACTCGGTTGCCCACACAGGATCCTCTCTCTTCACATGGGGGCGAAATGTAGGGCAGCTTGCTCTCATGGACGCCGACTCCAGGTCACTAGACGTGCAGCCTACCCCCAGAAAGGTTGCCGCTTCTCTCCTGGCTGCCCCAATTGACATGGTTTCGGCCATCGACAAGGCTACCATTTGTCTCCTCTCCAACCACACGGTCTGGGTTTTCAGCCACTATGGCTACAATCTAGTCAAATTTCCATTCCCCGACGTTTTCACAAACCACACTTTAACGAATTCTTCCTATTCAAATCGGTATGACCCAGGTCGAAGAGAAATTAGTTCTATTGCCTCAGGAGGCGAGACAATCGCTGCGGTGACGGCACGCGGAGATCTCTTCACACTACATCTCAACCACAAGGGGGACCCCAGCCAATCCGCCGCGTCCACCACCAACCCGGTCAAGATCAAGAATGCCCTGACTCAACCCCAATGCATCTGGGATTCACGTAAGGATGGGGCCGCATCGGTGGGAGTTGGCGAGCATGGTTCAGTCATCATCTGTACCGAATCAGGGGCTGTCTGGAAACGAGTCAAGCGCACCAAGGGCAAGATGACTGGATTCGCAGAGTCCGGAGCAAAGCGCAAGGACTTCAAATTCCAGCGAGTTCCCTACATCACTAACTGCGTGGCCGTTCGAAGCTCCATATTTGGTGCGTTTGCTGCCATCAGAAAGGACAGCAAAGTGATGGCTCAAGAGATTAAGATCTCTGAAAAGTCATTACGCGACGAAATCGGCTCCCTTTTATGCCTCAATAGTTTCCAAGCCCCCGACCTTGGGAAGACCACGACTGGCCGCGAAGCCATCGAGAAGGCCATCGTCCGTGAGAAGACTGGCTCGGTTCCTTATGAAATCCTTCGGTCATCCAACATTGTACAGCATCTACTGAATTGGCTTTCCATGAATTCATTCCAGTTTGGTGATATGAACATGGCGGTTTGCTCGTCTGATGTACCCGAAGTGAGGATACCAGTTCATAGCTGGGTTCTTGGTGGGAGAAGTTCAGTCCTGCGGCATGGGTTATCAGAGTTGCGCAACCGTGGCCCATCGTTCAGCACTGATTCCTTCAGCCTTGAAATCGACGAGGACAAGGCATTGCTGACGCTTTTTGGGGTTGATATCTACACCGTTCTCAACATTGTTGTCCACGCTTATCAAGACAGTTTCGTGCCTGTGTGGAGGTACACACGCGAATCACCGGCGGATGCCGCTCGCTTCCGGCGTGTCAGGACTGAGCTGATGAAGGTGGCGACCAGGCTCGCCTTACCCAAGCTAGAGGCAGCAGTTCGCTTGCAGACCGGGGTGGACGAGTCTCTCGATGCCGACTTCAAGCAGGCGATTTATGACCCTAGTTTCTTTGATGATGGCGATATCATCATTGAACTGGACGGGGAAGATGTCACGGCCCATAGCCAGTTACTATGCCAGCGATGCCCATTCTTTGAGGGCCTGTTTAATGGTCGTTCTCAAGGTCAATGGCTCGCTGGACGTCGAGATGGCATGGGCGAAGCGGATAAGATCAGGGTTGATCTCAAGCACATCGATCCTGACATCTTTCACTACGTCATGTCATTCATCTATGCCGACATCGGACAAGAGCTCTTTGACGAGGTATCGGTGTCCAACCTCGATGAGTTGTCAGAGCTTGTGCTGGGCGTGATGAGCGCCGCAAACGAGTTGATGCTTGACCGGCTCTCTCAAGTCTGCCAGAGCCTCATTGGAAAGTTTGTCACCACGCGGAACATCTCAAACCTGCTCAACGAGATCAGTCCATGCTCCGTTACAGAGTTCAAGGACACTGGGCTTGAATACATCTGCCTCCAGCTCGAGTCGATGCTTGAAAACCACCTACTGGATGACTTGGATGAAGACCTTCTTTTTGAACTGGATGAAGTAGTCCGCGATAACCAACTTGCGCTGCTTCCGTTTGTACGGAGCGGAAGGGCCACATTGCTACTTCATGAGAAGTATCCAGAGCTGGCTGCCGATATTGACGAAGAGCGACAGATCAGGATCAAGGAGATGGCATTCAAGGCTATGCAGAGGGAGGATGAAAAGAAGCTTTCATCATCCTTCAAGGCGCGGATTGGGAGCCTGGATGATGGCAGTCCTTTACAGACACCAGACACCACCCGGCGGAAGTCAAGGAGCGTTCGCAACGAACCGTTCAGTCCTAACCTGCGACCCAAACAGTCACAGGCTGAGCTGATCTTTGATATGGATGATGAGGATGACCCGTCGCTCACCACACGGTCACCCCTGAATGAACCATCCAGCCTTCGTCTCCCCATCGACACTGAAGACATGCCACAGCTACCCAAGGCTTGGAGGGAAGCCAAGGGCAAGGAACCTCTGGATGTTGCTCAGAGCCCAACGCCCAATGCCTTCTCTTTGTCGCCGATGTTGCAGCCATCAGAGCTAGGGGTTACGAAATCCTCATCAGGCGCAATGTCGAAACCCGGTGCCCCCTGGGCAGCTTCTACGCTGGCCACATCAAAGCTCGACCTGAAAGACATCATGTCAGAAGCATCTACGTCTGCGTTGACCGCCGGGCTCCAGGCACAAAAGACAAAGGACGCAACTGCCAACAAGCCTCAGGCCAAGGTATCACAAAAGGAGCGGAAAAGACAGCTTCAAGCGCAGGCGGCGGCTGAAGCAGCGACCAGAGATGAAACGGCCAACCGAGTCCCATGGGAACCAGTGCCGCCAGGTGGAAGGCCTGCGCCTTGGAAGACAGCTAGCCCTGGGCCCAAGACATCGTTGAAAGAGGCAATGACGGCAGATGCCAAGATAACCAGCGTACCGTCTGTCAAGGCCAAGCCGCTGGTAGCTTCCGAGACCAAGCCAAAGTCTGCGACACGTCGCACCGCGTCACCCGACACAAGGTTTCCGGGACAGGGTCGAACAAACAGCTCCCCCGCAATCGTCGCTGGACCCTCAGCAGCTCAGACCAGCAAACCGTTGGTGCCACACTCCAAGTCGTACATTACACCAGCACCCAAGGCGGAACCTACTCTCGGGTTCACTCTGGCGGATATTATTGGTCAGCAAGAACGCGAGCAAGAAGCCGTAAAGGAAGCGGTTGCGAAGAGGTCACTCCAAGAGATCCAGCAGGAACAGGCGTTCCAAGAGTGGTGGGACCAGGAGAGCCGGCGGACACAAGAGGAGGAGGCCAGACGGAGACAGAAGGAGACCAGAGATAAGGACAGCAAGGGGGCGCGACGAGGTCGGCGAGGCAGAGGGGGGAAGGCCAAGAATGCCGGTGAAGCGGCAACAGATGGTGGGCAAGGAGGCGGCGGAGGAGCCGGTGCCAACGCCAATAGCCGACCATCGGTCGGCGGACGAGGAGGAAGTGGCCGAGGCAGAGGGGGCAAAGGACGAGGCAATAAATCCCAGACCACGTGAGGATGTTGGATCGGTTTGCATTCGAGGAGCATAGGACTCGAGAGAAACTTGACCAGGTTGAAGAAGTTGAATGCTGAATAGATAGTGTTGAGTTTACGTTTCGCCGTATCTATTGGCTTAACCTTTGGCTATCTAGCCGAGAAGAATGTATATACATTCATGTTCGAACGGGACATGCGAAACCACGTAGGAAGCTGTACTCTGTAGAAGTAAAGGTTATGCTGAGCATAACTGTTCAAAGTGGGCGTAATCTTAACAGATTACCCATACAATCATGCAGGTCTGATAACTAAAGGGCCAACCTCGAGGGCTTTGTCACAGTTCTTTCATGCTTCATGCTCAAAGCATAGCATAAACGTTAAAGTGTATCCGTCCGTGGGACAAAGAAATGCGCTACTATCAATCAGTGCACCGTTACTCGAACAATTGATTGTCATGGTTCTCAAGGTATACAAAGACAACATGAGAAGAATGGCAACACCATGAATGGGCCCATTCATGTGAATATGGATCTGCGGGGTTCTGTAGCACCAAGAACATCTACGATCTACCAACAGGCTAGACTGGAAAGAGAAGATATAGGAGCAAACGTCCATCCTCGGATGAGGAGGTGGTCAGGCCAGGCAGCTTATCTCGAAAAGCGCCTGAAGCGAGATAAGCCCACCTCACGAAGGCTTGGGAGGAGGGGGAGAGAAAGCGGCCATGAGTCAACCTACCGTGACTCGTTCGCTTTGTGAACTGTCACAACGTCCATCACGAGCCAACCAGATCGAGGAGGAGGGAAGCTGCACGTTTCCCATGTAGACCAAGATGCTTGTTCAATGCTTGTCCATGCCATGATGTTGCCTGATGAGAGGCGAGAACCTCTGTGGAGAGAGAGACCCTGAGTGATGCCACGACGAAAATGGTGGAGTGTAGGACTCTCTCTCTTCTCCAAACTTGGAGCAAGATGGAGAGGTCGCCGGTTGTGGGGGCCGAAAAGAGGCGCCGGCTGGGAGCAATCAAAGCGCTGAAAGTCAGCACCCTGCAGGGGTACCCACCGCCCAGACGCCCCCAGAGCGATTCGAAGCATCCACTGAACCGCACTGACCACGTCCCCTGGAGGACCATGCTCAGTGGTCGCCCACTTTGGATGGTGATCCCCCATTCGGCAACGCAGGCGACGGGATCGAGGCAGGCAGGATGGATGGATCCATCCGTTTGCCGGAGCCAAGGTCCATAGGTCCATCCATTGTCGTTATCTCGTCTCTCTCTCTCTCTCGACCCCGTCTCATCCGTCCTTGTCTTCGTCTTCTCTCATCCTTCAATTGCCGCCTGACAAGGCTGCAGCATATTCAGTCCTTGTATTAAGAACTTTTGATATTCATTAGCTCACCGTAATCGGGAGCGACTCATTGCATCCCAGGATCGACGCAAGCTCGACTCAGAGAGAGGACGCATATGGACCTGTGACGTGCGGCTCTAGCCGATGACGACAGCCGCCCGTCCAATCCACTCCCGGTCGCCCATCACGAGGCCCTTGGTTCTTGCGACGTCGTGACCTCCATCTGCTCTGCTCTGTCTATCTTCTCCATCGACTCGACCAGACAACTCGTCTCTTTCATCTAGACTTTTTGTTGCTGCTGCAGCGACGGGACGAACGCTGCAGCAACCCGACCATCGCCATCCATATCGTCACGGGCACAGACATACAACAACTACACAAACAAACCGAGCTAGCCCTACCTACCCTTGCGTGGTACAGTGCAGTGCAGTGCTAGGCCCTCTTTGCTCACCCATCCTGTACCTTCATCGACGACAACCCTGGCGGCTGCGTCTGGCTGCCTTGCGCTTATCCCCATTTCCCTCTAACTTTGCGCCTGCATCTCGCTGTCAACGGCCCAAGCCTTAGTCGCCAGCTCACCGTCGGCATCAAAGTGTATTTTTTATTTCCCACTTTCATGCGCCTGTCCCTGGCCGACCCCGGACCGATCCAACTTAACTCAAGAAGCCCGCCAATCCCTTGAAACCCTCTCCGCTCTCTCCCATCCTGCTCCCAGAGATATGAACCATGGATGAGCAGGTCCGTTGGCCGACCAAGATCCCTATACGCTCGTGATCATTCCCTCCCGATACCTACCACGACCCTCCGCGCACACCACAACCTACAATGCATCAACAGCCCCGAGTCCCGGCACGGGTCTCGAGCCCCGGCGCGAAGCCCCAGACGAATCTCCCCCGATCGAATACAGCCCGAGAAGCCGCGTTGGGCTCTCGACCTCGCGCAGGGTCATCCTTCTCGAGTAGAGATGCTCCGAGATCACCGACTCTCGAGACCCCACCGCCTGTGGGAGTTCCCGCCGATTCTATCAAGAAGCTCGATCAGATAATACAGGTATGAATGGGATAAATATATTGGGGTCGATCCTGAGATGCTGATGCTTCATCTGCAGAATTTCTATGCCAAGACAGCAGCAATAGTCCTCGATTCCCGTATCAAGGTCAAGCCTGCACGAGGAGCCAACGGCGCACGGAAACCTAACAAATGGGTATGTCTACTGGCTGTTCTGCCTCGATGTGCTGCTGACCACCGAATAGTTCCAAATTGAGACGGATGAGATTGACGACTTTAGAGATGATCTCAAGATCTGGAAGACCTGTGGCAGTTTCGAGAACCACCCACCTGCGATGGTTATCGAGGTGTATCTGGACACATCTCGCTTAAAAGAAAGCCAAAGTCTCGTCATTGTTGACGAGAATGGCAAAAGATGGGACGTGATGGAGCAGCTCAACTCCTCAGGGTCCTCAACCGATAGCTCCTCTGGCGCATCCCGGAGGAGTTCTGAGGTCATCATTGAAAGATGGAAAGTTGAGCTCAAACACGCGGGCATGCCGTCCACCGATTTTGGCGTCGTCCTGCCCACCGTTTACAAAAAGGCCATTGTCTTCGTCCGCTCACTCTTCACCGCCACCCGCCTGCTTCCAGCATGGAAGTTTGCTAGCCAGGGACCAGCTAAGAGCTCCCATCCAGCACTCACCCCTCGATGCAGAGTACGCATATCAGACTCGGAACGTCCCCGATATGATCAACTACGGTTTTCCATCGACGGGAGACCAGATAACGTAACAGAGTACATGTTTGGTGATTTGGAGGTTCCCGTGGGACGAATAAGCACTGTCGTTACGTATCGTAACGACTGCAACTTCCGGGTCGATGACTCCGAGGCCCTATTGAGCTCTCGTTTCATGGGCGTAGACGAAAACTTCTTCCGACCTTCGCTTCCTCAGCAAACGGATAGGCCACGCGTACCGATGGCCGAAGTCGGATCATTACGAGATAACCGAGTGCGTCCGAATCTGAGTGATATGCAACAACCTTATGGAAGCCTTTCGACATTTCATGGAAACGTTCCTGTGGGCACCAGCCCTATCTCAGCATTGAGAGCGGTACGGGCGCCTGGATCTGACACCAGCTCACCTCCTGGTTCTCTACCAGTGCACAATGAGGTGGATGGACCAAACTCGTTACCAACTCGGCAGGGCTCAACACGAGTGCCGCCGCGAACGGAAACCCCTCATAGTCGTAGGCCATCAGTGTCATTTCAGCCGTTCAAGGCTGGTTCATTGTCGGGATCGCCCGTTCCCCGCCAGATCGAGCCCGAGCCAGCCTCTCCCCAGTCCCTCACGCGCCCGGGGATGATCCCATCTCTTCGGCAACCAGGAAACCGCACGTCCCTTACGGCTGGTATGCCGGCATCTCTGAGGGGTGGGCCCCCTCAGTCTGTCGACAACGCAGTCACCGGGTCTCCTCGGCCGGCCTCGACAAGCCGATACAGCAGCAGTTTTACCCACCGCCGCGGTCGTCTGTCGTTTGGAGGTGCCAGCAGGGCGGGTGATGATGAGCAAGGCAGCAGCGGAAGGCAGAGTCTGGCTTCATCAGTGGTCCAGCCAGGTTCAGGGCTTCTCACTGAAGTTGCCGGCACCAGCTCCGAGTCGCTCCAGAACGAGGATGATAACATCTCCGAGTTCCTCAAGGCACTCGACAGCAAGAAGACACTAAAGAGCTTTGAGCCTTCGAAAAAGGGAGAATCGGCCACAAACAGGACGGTGGCACAGCTTTCCCGGTTTCATATGATGAAGGACTCCAACAACGCCCTTACTGAGTCGATGACATCGTCGGCGCAGATGCATCGATCATCAAGCTCCTCCAGCCGGCAGCTGACAAGCGTGCCAGGGATGGTAGCACCGGCGTCCATGTCTGCGTCGTCATCTCCTGGGAAACCCCTATCGCCACATACTCCTCACACGCCAGCGATTCCATCTCGGCTAAGCGAGAATTCAATCATTGACTACAACAACCAAGGCCGGATCGCTGCACAGCAGAGACAGGCACCAGATAGTGCCCTGCCCGGCCCCATCAGAGAGAACACGGTCACTCAAGATGGTACTGGAGCCATCGATATACCCCTATCACCACGACTGGGGACCTACCAGCGACGCGCGAGCTCTGTCGCATTGCAGAACCGCGCGATGGTCGATGAAGATGACACGGACATGGCATTTGCGCATCGCAGCATCAGCTTGGGGGCGGATGACAGAGAAGTGCCCAGTCTGAGCATCTTACGGGGCCGACAGGCGCAGCTGGAGGAGGAGTCAACGGCAAGGGAGTCAAGCAGACTCCAACCAGCTGCCGAGATCGAGAGTACTGACCCACCAGAAATGATGCAACAAGGACTCTCGGAAGACAACCCTCCTGAAGGGCTCATCCCAGCGGTGACATCCAGCTCTCCCTTTGGACGACGCCGATATATGGGAATGCCTTCACACAGACAGACGCCACCACAGTCTTCGCGTGGAAGTTTCGCCGGATCCATCAACCGACCGGGACGCGGAGATGATGACTCGGTCAGCGAAGAGCCATTGGTCTTTGATCTTTCAGAGATGGATGCCCAAGGCCGACGGAGCATTGAAGAGGGACGGAGTAGTGCCCAGGGCGCACCAGGCATCGGTTCTGACCGAGCGGGATACGAGAGCCGCAGCGCCTCGCGACGAGGGTGGTAAAGACCCTGAACAACAATAGCTTGTGTACATTTCATGTGCTTTTTCGGCATACTCAAGCCATATACATGACGGACAGATACAGCATCAACTTGCTTCATACAAGAGGAGGAAGATACGATATATGGGAGCCATCTAGAGCACGTAGGTTTGTTTCGAGGACCAAGGAGTTGCTAACAGGATGGCGCATGGGTGTCGCTTGGCTAAGTATGTAGGGGATGACTTGGGGTTGATGAAGTGATTTGGCGTCAACGCGGGCTTGTAGGTATGCATTACAGCATGGAAGCACAGAATGGATACGGAGTTTTTTGTTGCTTTGACGAGGGACGGGACTGGACTGGGCTAGGCGGGGTCTGGGTCTAGGTAGGGCTGACTGCAAGGCTCTGATATCGGGCTCGGAAGTCAGGTTACTTACTATCAGGTTACGTCGAGTCGGTACTGAACTGAACTGACTTACCCAATATTCGAGTACATCCTTGATAGCTGAGGCGTCCTCTGTCGTGAATTTGCTCCCTCACACCTCCAACTTAGGACTTGGTCGCGGCCAGTTGCGCGTCCGCAGGCTCGTGACGTCTTTGTTGTGGCGTCTGCTTCCCCAATTGTGGCACCTCGGACTCGGAACCTAAAGAGTGAGATGAGAAATACACGTATTGCAACCCGTATTTGGAGATTGCATGGGTATCGTGGAGGTAGCTCCCGTCGGGCTAGTGCTTGTCTGTGGCGCGTGCGTGGCCTGGCTGGGGAGGGGACAGCTGAGCCCATAGCTCTCTCTGACTGGTCTGACTGGCTAGAGCAAAGTGAACCGGCGGGAAGGCAGCTAAGCCCCGCTGATTCCCATTGATGACGAAGAGCGCGGCGAAAGAAAGTGCCTGAGCCCCCCCCAAGAAGGGAAGGACGGACCTGGAAGCCTGTTTAAACATCCGCCCACGCAGCCTTGGAGACCCAAAGCCAATCTCTCTTACTGACCATCCTTATCCCTGCAGTCCACGACGACTTCTCGCCAAAAAAGAACAGAAAAGAGGCGTGAGGGACTGTTCTGTTCTGTTCAGTTCAGCCGGAGTGACGTGCCAAAGTGTGGAGAGCCTACTTGCGCAACAACGCCGACGACCGACGATAAACTGGGGTTCCTGTCCTCGCATCATCATCACCAACGACCCAACTACTTACCTACCTACACCATCTCCCTTGATACGCTCCATACCTAGATACCCCAGGCATCTAGCCAAACCAATACGCCTCGGCATCTCGACCCGACGCTGCTCTTGCAGTACTCTTTCCCCGCCGAGACCTGCCCGCACCCACCGATAGCTTGATACCCAAAAGACAGCAGCCTGCTTGGCAACACCAACCATCATGTTTCGAGCCTCAGCTGCAGGCCCTTACGACGATGCCGTCAGTACGTTATCCGCTCCTCGTCCCGCGCTTCGTCACGCAAAGGCGTATAGCTAGGCACCTCTCTTTTGCCCACATGCTAACTCTAGGACAGTCAAGGCAACCGACGAGAGCTTCACCTCTGAGGACTGGGGCGCCATTATCGAGGTCTGCGACAAGGTCTCGGGCGACCAAAATGGCCCTAAGGAGGCCGTCCAGAGCATTATCAGGCGTCTTGCGCATCGCAACGCAAATGTCCAGCTTTACACCCTCGAGGTACGTTATAGCCTGTTGCCTGTATGTGTCTCCAACTAACTCCCACATAGCTCGCCCACGCGCTTGCGCAAAACTGCGGTAAGAAGATGCACCGCGAACTGTCCAGCCGCGCCTTCACCGACGCCCTCCTCCGTCTCGCCAACGACCGTAACACGCACACACAAGTCAAGTCCAAGATCATTGAGCACATGAAGAGCTGGTCCGACATGTTTAACGACGACCCCGAACTGGGCATCATGAACGAGGCCTACCACCGTGTCACACGAAGCAACCCAAACCTCCAGCCCCCGAGTGCGCCCCAAAAGCAGGGTCTCACCGACCTAGATCGCCAGAAGGAGGAGGATGAGTTGCAGATGGCACTCAAGCTAAGTCTACAGGAGGAGGAGCGCAAGAAGGTTGCCGCCGCCGGCCCAAGCACACAAGCCGGACCCAGTGCTCAGACAGAGAGTCCTGCCCCTCCCGTGCCCGCCGGCACCACAGCTGCCACCGTTAGTCGAGTGCGTGCCCTCTTCGACTTTGTGCCTTCGGAACCTGGTGAGCTTGAGTTCAAGAAGGGCGACATAATCGCGGTTCTGGAAAGCGTTTACAAGGACTGGTGGAGGGGCTCTCTCAGAGGCAAGACTGGTATCTTCCCGCTCAACTATGTCGAGAAGCTGGCCGACCCCACGCCGGACGAGCTGCAGCGCGAGGCCCAGATGGAATCAGAGGTGTTTGGCGAGATCAAGAATGTCGAGAAGCTGCTCACTTTGCTGAGCACCTCCAACACGGCACCCAGAGATGAGGATAATGAGGAGATTGGCGTAAGTGTCTACCCCTGGGCGTATTGCTCCCAAGTATGCTAACAAACCTACAGAAGCTATATCACCAGACTCTCGCTATTCGACCAAAGCTTATTAAGCTGATCGAGAAGTACTCGCAGAGGAAGGGTAAGTCACACGATTGTCACTACGCAAGTGATGTCACTAATGTCAAGTAGACGACTTCACACAACTGAACGAGAAGTTTATCAAGGCGTGCCGGGATTATGAGGCTCTACTCGAGTCTTCTATGGCTCATCCTCCTCAGCCTAACTATCAGCAGTATGCCATGCGGCCAGGTCCACCAGGCCAAGGCTATCCCCAGCCCGGCGGATATCCTCCTCAAGGAGCACCTCCACAAGACCCAGCACGATACTATACTCCCGGACCAGGAGGTTAGTCACCCTGATTATCGCTTCCATCGCTCATGTTAACTAACATATCCTAGACCGTCCTCAGTATCAAGCTTCATCTCCTCCCCCCCAACTTCCAAAACCAGGGCCAGAACCCCCAAGCACCCTTCTATGTAGCCGGAGCTGAAGTCCCTCCTGGCTCGCAGCACTTCCCCCCCTAGAGACGAAGCTCCCGCTGGTGGCAACCAGCCTGCTCCCATCAGCACCTCTCCCGCCCAGAACTACGCTCCCTACTCTCATCCTCCCCAAGGCGCCAATCCTTATGCCCAGGGTCCAGGCGGTCGACCTGGCAGCACATATGGAGCTCAGGAGTTGGCAACGTCGGTTTACGATTCACCTATTGCAACCAACAACCCAGCCTCGACATATCCGGGCCCTGCATACTCACCTGATGAGACAGCCGACAATGCTACAGCACCACCAGGCCCCTATACCTCGCAGCAACAGCAGCAACCTCAGTACCAAAGCTACAACCCCCATGGCCAAGCACCCCCCGCTCCTACCGGCTCTGCCCCTCCCCCACCTCAGAGCGTCATGACGCTCCTCCTCTACAGCCCGGAAACGCTGCTGCTTACGATGCTCGCCATGGTCTCCCCAGCCAGAGTGGTGGTGCTGGCGGCGGTCAGCCTCAGTACAAGCCCTATATTCCGCCTGGTGATGGACCCTCTGCCCCAGCACCGGACAGTTATTACCAGAGCGGCGGTGTGTATTAGGTACTTTTGAGCGAAGGAAGGATACGAAACCGTCGTCGATACAGCGACAAGAGAGAGGATTTTCCCCATCGCCTTGGTGTTTCTTCGCCTCCACTGGCTTTGCTTAAATTTACTTGATTTACATAGCACATGTGTGTCTGTTGGGTGGTTGGTTTCCCCAGGTCTGTCTCGTCACGTCTTTTTTTTGGGTTCTTTCGTGTATGATACCACGGCCGCAACCATTCATTCTTTGGTGATGGATGATGACGGGATGAGGAGTTTGTGAGCAGAAGAGGAAAAGAGACGGCTTCTACGTAGGTAGCTAGCAAGAGAAGACGTGAGATTCAGTTAATCGGCACCTGAACATGTAGTAAAGGATGGCAGGAAACTCGTTACCATGAATGCTACACTTGTCAAAGTGAATACTAAGCTTAGCAACTACTTTTCTGAGAATCCAGACACTTCCAGCCGGTGCGTCTTGCTCTCCCCTGGCGTTCTCTCCCGTGCTAGTGGTAAGCCATCTATATCTAGTATCCGTGTTTATCCCATAGCGCAATGGTAGTACCTTGAAGATAAACTCGTGCATATGTCATTATCGGTATCTCATGTTCAGTATCTCATGTTCTAAAACCCTCCAACGCCATGTCCAATGCACACTCTATGCACGCAATCCGTAGCTCCTAACCCCTTTTTCCAAGCAACTACACGCAACATGAGATAAAAACGCTCACCACCTACGCCCGTAGACGGAGCTCTCCTCCTTTCTCGGACGTCCAGGCTTTCTCTTGATCATACCCACGGCCCTACGACCCTTGTCGTCGACGCTATCGCCTTCCTCGTGTGCAGGACCGAGAAGGTCGTCGTTCTGGGCTGAGCCCGGCTTGAACAGGGCAATGATCTCGTTGAGGCCGAGCTTGAAGCCCTCCTTGCGCATGCCACCCTCGATGGCCTGCTCAGCAAGGAGACGCTTCTTCTCTTGCAGGTCGAGGATGCGCTCCTCAACCGTCTTGGTGACGGTGAGCTTGTAGATGATGACGTCGACGGTCTGCGTGAGACGGTGAACACGATCAATGGCTTGTTCTTCGACAAACTAGATCAGGTTAGCGGATTGGTCCAAATAAGTTGCGGATACAAAGAAACATACTGGGTTCCAGAATGGCTCGAGGATGACGACGCGCGTCGCCGCAGTGAGGTTGAGTCCCAAACTACCGCACTTAAGACTACACAGCAGGATGCGCGTCTTGGGGTCACCCCTAAGGCGACGAAGACTCTCCTCTCTCTCGTCGTTCTTCATGCTGCCATCGTAGCGCACAAAGGAGAATCGCTCCTTGCGGAAGAAGGGTTCGACGAGATCAAGCATGGAGGTGAACTGGGAGAAGACGATAAACTTGTGCTCCTTGACCTCAGCTTGCAGGATCTTGATGAGCTCGCGGATCTTGGACGACGCGAGCACTTGAGGCGAGTGAGGATCGCGTGATGGGTAGAAGATGCTGTCATCCTCCTCAGACGAGAGATCTGAGTCGTCCTCAGAATCAGAGTCTGTCTCTGACTCTGAGGCCGATGATCCCGAGGCGGCGGTCGTATCAGCTGCTGTGGTATCAGCCGTAGTAGTATCAGCTCCCGTCGTATCGGCAGTTGTGGTATCAGCGACGACTGATGGCTCATCGTTCAAAGTCTGGGCCGCCATCCGCTTCGTAATCTCCATAACAGACAATAGAGAGTCATCCGAGTCAGATGCTTCACCCATGGAGCGGTATCCCTTTTCCTTCTTAGCAGCCTCGTCATCCACGATAAAGCTGCTCAGGTTGCTTTGTTCCTGGACCTTGCTCTCCTCGTCCTCCGAATCGTCAGAGCCGAGCCAGTCACCTCCACCCTCAGCGTTCTCATCCTCTTCGCCACCAGCCTTGCCAAGATGAAGGGAGCCTTGCTCGCCCTCGGGGACAAGCCAAGAGCCCTCTTCCTCGTCATCACTATCGACGATGGCATTGCGGTGTCTAGGTTGTCGAGCTGAGTTCTTGGGTGACTCGTCAGCCTCGTCGTCGTCATCGTCATCGTCATCGCTATCGATAACGGCATTCCTGTGTCGAGATCGAGGGGCCTTCTTTGGTGATTCTTCCTCATCGTCATCGTCGTCGTCATCACTATCCACAATGGCATTGCGATGCCGAGGTCGGCGGGCGGTCTTCTTGGGCGACTCTTCAGCATCATCCTCAACGATCTGCCTATCAACAACCTTCTCGTCCACAATCTCTTCCTTGACCGCTTTCTTGGACTTGTGCTTCTTCTTGCTCTTGTCTTTAGACTTCTTTGGCTTCTCCGGTCTCTCGTGATTGTTAAAGTACGCCAGGTCATCATGACACTCGGTGCAGATGTCCCTTCCAGAGCTGGTGTCCTCGCTGCTCAGTCCTCGTCCACAGATGTTGCAGTCTTTGGAAACAACGCTCATGCCAGCGAACATATCGGCCATGGCGTCAATATCCACATCTTGCGACTTTTGACTCGAATCCGTCGATAAGGCATCCTTGTCTTTCTCAAGCTTGCCTTCGACAAGCTTGGGATGGTTACAAGCCTGTCGTAGCCGAAGAAGCAAGGTCAAGGCGTTGGCGTAGTTGACCCTGCCACGCATCATGGCTTCGATGCTGCGGTCGGCACGCGCCGCTAGTCGATCATAGAACTTGCGCTCTGCAGGCGACAGCTCTGTCGCTACGGTTACGACCTTTCGTTCAGTGACCTTGAATCCAGTAGCAGAACCTTCGCCTTCGGCCGACGGCTTGCCGCCGGGGTTGAGAGCACCGGCTTCCTTGAGGATGTCCTTGGTTCGGCGCTTCATGAAGCATCTGAGAAGACTGTGAAGTCTGCGGATGGCAATGTGTCCTTTGCCGTTCTTCAGGGGGAGGTCAATGTGCTCCTTCCACTCCTTGAGGTCATCGTAGGGTCTGATGCGGAGGAACTTGACCAGAGATTGCAGCTCGTCCAAGTTGTTCTGCATGGGGGTACCCGACAAGCACCAACGGTACTCGGACCGTAATGCGTAGCAGGCCTTTGTAGCCTTTGCATTGCGGTTCTTGATAGTATGAGCCTCATCAAGGATGACTCGCCACCAGTGCAGACCAAAACATCCTGCCTTGACACCATTCTCAGCGTCGGATGAATTGCCATGCTCCGAGACCAGAATCTGATAGGTTGTGACGACAACATCGTAGAGGGCGAGGTCCTTGAACCGCTTGGTGCGGTTCGGTCCATGGTGAACGCAAACCTTGAGCCCATGGGACTTTTCCACTTTATCCTTAATTTCGTGCTCCCATTGTCGGATCAAAGCCAGAGGGGCAACCACCAGCGTCGTCTTTTCGATGTTGTCATACTGCTTCTTCCAGCCAGTGCCATCCTTCTCCGGCTTCTGGTTGGTGAGAATCAGCGAGATGGACTGGAGGGTCTTTCCTAGACCCATGTCGTCGGCGAGAATGCCACCTTTGGGCACCCTGCCTCGCTTGACGGGGCCGAGTTCTCGCCCTCTCATCCACTCGACACCTTCCACTTGATGAGGTAGCAGCTTGACCTTGAGGCCGTCGACGGAACCATCGTTTGTCTCCTTGGCCTCCTCGGGTTTCTTCTCACCATCGCCTTTGGTCTCCCCCTCTTCATCTTCCCCTTCGTCCATGCCACCCTCAAGCAGAGCTTTCAAGTCGGCACTGGCTTTGGCGGGGTCTGTATAGAACACCTCATCACGGGAGTACGAGGCCGGTGCAACGGGGGCATTGGAGCTAAACATTTGCATGGGCGGTGGTTTGCGGTCTTGGTACGTAGGCGCTCTGGGCCCCGAGACTCTGGCAATACTGTTGCTGCCTCGGCCGTCGAGGTGATGCTCGGGGCGGGTCCTCTGATGTAGGAAGACGTCTGCTCTCTGCTTACGAGACGACATCATCTTGGTAGGATGGCCGAATGTGGGAGTGGGAGTGGCGTCAGTTGGATTGAAGGGGTCGCTCATGGTCTTGACGCTCCCCTTGACCGAGTCAAGACCACGCATGAGGGCGGTGATATCATCGTCGGGGGACTTTTCGCGGGACAGGTTATCGCCATCCCTTGTAGGATGTAGGGGCGCCTTGGGGGGCGCACGTTCTTTGACCATGTCTCCAAGTCTCGCAAGACGGTAGAATCGTTGCGGTGTGTGTTGATCGTCTCGTCGTCTGTCGAGGCGGGGGTTGGCGGGGGCAACTTGGAGAAACTAAAACTCTTGTGTCGACTCGAGGGATGCTCTGGTGTTTAAATGCACAAACTAGCACCAGGTTTTTCAGTCGTAGGCCTCAAAGACGCGTCGTCACGACAGCTCATGAATGGTCAAGGCCTTGAGTGAGGTGATGTGCCATCTCGTGAAACCGTTGTGTACCTGGAACTTTGGCTAGGGTCCCCGTTTGGAAGCGTTTGTTTGCTGCCCGCTCCGGATGACATAATGCATTGCCCCAGCAACTGGACCCCTCGCCCCCAATCAGATGGTCGCGTGTAGTTCAGGCGCGTAAAGCACTGTGACACCGTGAGCTGCAGTGAGCCGCACCACAAGCCACGGCGTACCTGACCCCTGTTGTCACAGTGCCATCAGCTAGGTAGAAGTGACCTAGAATTGACCTCCTCCACTCACACAAGCCACCTGCACCCAACGACAAGATATTGGACGTTGCTGTACAACTTTAACAAATCACACACACTGTAGCTGGGTTGGTAAATCATTAGATGATACTTGTATCAGAAACATGAGCATATTAGAATATTTTTTAAAATTTCTTGGCTCTCCTGTCGAAACCCGTTGTCTCAAAACTGGATTGGATGTCGTTGCAGTTGTGGCACCACTTACACCCGTCTTCAACACGCCAAGCTGGGAACCAACATATGGAAGGGATCAATGTCCATAATTACAAGGCATTTTTAAATATAGGTAGCATTAAAAATAAAAATAAGGTAAATACTATTAGGAAGGTGGATGGTTCGAGAAAGAGAAAAACAAAGTTCAATTGTCGTAGGGATATAACATTAATCCATGCTCTTGTTAAATCTTGAAGAGCTATTAAGCGGTGTAATATCAACCTCACTTCACAGAAATGAAACCAAATTTAGATGATATATACTTTTCTATTGCAGATTCGTAAAGCTTTGTTCATGCCTACATTACACACAATCTCATCCCTATAAACCTTTCAGACAAAAAACATTTGGGCAGCCGGTTCTTTCGGCCGCCATGATATGACGCCGGACCCAGATGGAAAACAGTTGCTTTAATTTGTCATGACCCATCGAAAAAATTCGCTTTCCTTTTTCTTCTTCCTTTTCAGCCTCCCGCACCTTAGACGGTGGGGCCGGCCTTGACAACATCCTCGGTGGCCTCGCTCTCGTACTTGGTAAAGTTCTCGCGGAAGAGCTTGCCCAGGTTGACAACGGCGGTGTTAAAGCTGTCCTCGCCGGCGGTCCAGGCCTTGGAGGGGTTGAGGAGCTCCGAGGGGACGTTGGGGCAGGTCTTGGGGACCTGGAGGTTGAAGACACCGTAGTTCTCGTACTCGACCTTGGCGAGCTCGCCAGAGTGGATGGCGTCGAGGATGGCGCGGGTGTACTTGAGGGGGCATCGCTTGCCGCCCTGGGCGAAACCGGCACCGACCCAGCCGGTGTTGAGGAGCCAGGCGTTGGCGTTGTGCTGCTCAATCTTGTCGGCAAGCATGGAGGCATACTTCATGGGGTGCAGAGCAAGGAAGGGCTGAGCGAAGCAGCTGGAGAAGGTGGCCTGGGGCTCGGTGACGCCGTCCTCAGTACCGGCCATCTTGGAGGTGTAACCAGAGATGAAGTGGAACATGGTCTGGTTGCGGTCGAGCTTGGAGATGGGGGGCAGGACACCGCGGGCGTCGCAGGTGAGGAGGATGATGTTGGAGGGAGCGTTGGGGGACAGGCAAGGGATCTTGGCGTTGGAGATGTACTCGATGGGGTAGGCGCATCGAGTGTTCTCGGTGAGGGTGGCATCATCGTAGTCGACATCGCGGGTAAGGGGGTCGAAGACGACGTTCTCGAGGACGGATCCGTAGCGGATGGCGCCGAAAATATCGGGCTCCTTCTCAGCAGACAGACCGATGGTCTTGGCGTAGCAGCCACCCTCGATGTTGAAGACACCGTTGTCACTCCAGCAGTGCTCGTCGTCACCAATCAGGGCTCGGTTGGGGTCGGCGGAGAGAGTGGTCTTGCCAGTACCGGACAGACCGAAGAAGAGAGTGACGTCGCCGTTCTTGCCCTCGTTGGCGGAGGAGTGGAGGGTCAGGACGTTGTGCTTGATGGGCATCTCGTAGAAGAGGACGGTGAAGACACCCTTCTTCATCTCACCGGCGTACTCAGTACCGAGGATGACCATCTCCTTCTGCTCGAAGTTGATGGCGACCGAAGTACCAGAGGTCATACCCTCGGTGTATCGGTTGGCAGGGAACTTGCCAGCGTTGTAGATGGTGTAGTCGGGGTGGAAATCCTTGAGCTCCTCGCGGGAGGGTCGGATAAGCATGTTGCGCATGAAGAGAGCATGGTAGGCACGGGCGCAGATGACTCGGACGCGGATGCGGTACTTCTCGTCCCAGCCGGCGAAACCATCGATGACATAGATACGGCTTCGGGTGTTGAGGTAGTCGACAGCACGCTCACGGTTGATCTTCCAGACCTGTAGAGATAATTTTGTCAGCCATGATTGCTCGCAGGGATAAGCTCAAGTCGGGAGGGTCGCCGGAGACCTTGCCCGATTGGGAAATCAAGGTCGGAATCGGGAAAAGTCGTGGTCGGGGAAGAAAAGAGGGGCAGGCCACGGCCGAAGGCTTCGGGGCTCGGGGCTGGGCTCGGTCTGAAGCCGTGGCACCAAGCCGCCATGTGGCTACTGTGCCGGGGAAGAGAGGGGAGGGGCTAGAGGGGGCAAGAAGGGAAATGGGTGTGGTCGTCTGCGGGGTCACGATTGCCGACCCCATGACGCCAACCCAGACCAGGGGAAAGGACTGGACCATTGAGAGTCTTGGACAACTGCTAGAAAACCACTGGACCAAGCCTCTGCCAACCAGCGACCAGGCAATTGGGTAAGAGAATAAGCACCGGTGGGCAAGCCATGGAGGCCATGACGCTCACGCCACGGGTACCCTCGGGGCAAAGGCAATTCTGGTCGCTGGAATGGAGGTGCTGTTCCGACGAGGGTCTAGGCGCTCGCTCGTGATGTCTGCAAATTTTCTGCTGCTGCAACCGAGGGTGCAAAACAGGAGACAAAGTGCCACAACAACGAGGTCCATCTCGATGGCCAGGGGAATCATGATCATGTTCAGGCTGCAAGTTTGTTTCTTACCTCAGGAGTCATGGGCTTGTTGACGGGGCCCCACCTGGAGATTCCATGTTAGCTGCAAGCTCATCTCGATTCATGCTCGGCACCTGGAACTCTATTGCCGAGTCTCGGGAAATCACGTACCAGATGTCATCCTTGGAAGAGTCCTCCTGGACAATTCGCTTGTCGAGGGGCGAACGGCCAGTCTTGGCCCCAGAGTAGGCAGTCAGGGCACCGCTGGAGGTGATAGCGGTACCGGTCTCGTAGACGAGAGCATCCTCGTAGAGAGCAGCAACAGAAGGGTTGGGGATCTGAAAGAGCAATTGTTAGTACAAGTGCCTCTGGCGAGGCTTTTGGAGCCCAATTGAGTGCTGGAATTCTTACAATCGCGACACGGTCGTAGTCGATGTGAGCCTTGTCGTGAAGCTCCTGCTCCAGCTCGGTGTGCTCCACGTGGGGACTGTGAGATCCGTGTTAGTCGACCTGTGCTCAGAAGAGCATCTTGGGAGGAAACGTACGCAACACCGGTGGGGTGAAGGGAAGTCTTGTTGACGTTGTTGGGAAGCACTGCGAAAGAGTCAGCAACATTTTTCCATCTTGTGTGATTGTGGACAAAGTGTGTGGTGGTAACTTTGTCATGAAGCTGGGCTGGGTAGGAGAGGTAGGTGGTCGTGTGAGGCCTTCAAGAGGCTGGAATGATGACGAGGAGGGCAGAGTCAAGACTCACTCTTGAATAAACCGGTTCCTGAAGCCTGAATCTGGGACCTTGGGCCTTTGACGTTTGGATCAGAGTAAGGAGAAGCTGTCCTGTAGACGGGGTCGTTCATGGCTTTTATAAAAGCTTCACGAGCAGCTCGAGATCTGATGGCGTACCCCGGGGGTGTGCGGTTCGCGGTGTGCCTCTCCACAAGGTGGGTTCCTCAGATAGTGCCCGCCCTCGAGGGTTGAAACCGAGGATGGAGAGGGACGGGGAGTGATGGGGTGGGAGGCTCTGGTACGGGCGTCGAGTGGCAGAGACAAGCGCGTAGTGGAGCCGACGAGGCGTCGCAGGTGACAGGCACGAAATTATACCGGAAGAGATTTCTTGGTACACGGTGACCGGACGGTACACCTGGTACAACGGGCAAAGCCTGGGCGCCAGCTGGGATTGCGGGACGGAGGAGGAGGGTCACAGAACGTAACCCCGGTCCAAGTTTTTTCTTTCCTTTGATGGGCGACGAAGCGTCAGAGTTTGGACGGGGGAGGGGCGTGCAAAGGTCAGAAAGCCCAACCAAAGGCCGAGAGAGCACAGAGGGGGGAAGATGCCGGAGAATGCAGGAGCCAGATGGGCCAGATGGAGCCTCGATGGTGGTCGATGCGCTTCGAGATGGTCGACAAGCACGGGAGATGAGTGGTTGTCTGTGGAGAAGTCCCGACCAAGAGTCTTGGGATCCTTGGATCTGTGGGTGATGCCGAACGGATGGCGCCTTTGGTTGACGTATTGACGTTAATGTGACGGCAAGCCCATGTACACGATAGCAGATTTAGTGGTGTTGCTAAGCCGCAGCGTTGTTGAACGGAGCAATTGAGAAGCAGCTGATAGTCAGGTTGTTGATTGATGTGTGTGAAGAAGAAAGTGGTGATGACGACAATCATGGCTGTCTCTCTCTGCTTGTGTCATTCTTATATGCGAGTTCAGACGTCCAAAATCCCCCTCTGAACTGCCAAATTCCCCCAGATCCCCGCTGCAAAGCACCTCTTCTCGATTCTAGGTTGGCCGCTGGGAGCGCTGAGTTGCCCTGGTGGCTGTCTCTGTCAACCCATCCAAAGGCACTGTTTGGTTGCCCGTGGGTGAACCCCAAGCACTGTGTCGTCATGATCGCCGGCCCAGCACGAGCCAACCAGGCCCTAAACGGTCGAACCCAAGCCTCCATATCCCCTCGTGTTGGCCGCCATTAGATAATGGCACAACCTCCAGTTGCATTGTCATTTTTTTCATCCCTGATAGCATCAGTTTTTCAGTCTCAAGTACGTACTCGCAAATGCACGAAATCCCTTTCGCTTAATCCATGATTTTTGGTCAACATGTACCCCTTTCGGATGACCGTCTCTTGGTCCCGTTGTCCGTGCCGTAACCTACCGTACATTACCGTGCCGTGCCGGTTCCAGACTCTCTCACGCCTTGGGTCCGGCTCCCCCGTCCTCCGTTCTCCGTATGTTTACAAGGTACCCCGATGGGTGAAATAGTGTTCCAGCCTCTCCTCGCTTCGGAGCAGCACGGGGCGGCCGCGGAGGAGACCTGGGGCAAAGGGGAGACGCAGACAGAGCTGGAGGGTGTGAGAGTCCTCCGGACATTGATTCCCTGCGCCATCGGGAGGCGCCTGCAACCCCGGTTTGACGGTAGAGGGCTTCATTACGGGGGATTGGCTGAGTGTGCAGCCCATGCTCTTTCCAACTTTGGAGCGGCTGCTGATGCTGATTCCCTGGCTGCTTGTTTGCTTGCTTTGCCTATGTTGGATGGTGGAAGGATACGGTATGTACACACAGCGGGACGGGCGTGGGTGTGGGGACATGCAAAAGCGACCTGCAAAAGATTCTATCGAACCGGATGAATCTATTGGCTAGGTATGCGGGTGTGACGACCTAACGGGCAATCAAGGGACTAGGATGCCAGGGTGCCTGGGCATCGTGAAGTACACTTCACCTTGAAACCCACGAGAAACGAGACGCAAGACGCCCAAGTCATCGTAGCAGGTACTTTTACGTACCAAGATATACATGCTACCTGAAGGGACTCTGAGCTGCTGGACCCTTGCCGGCCAAGAACCGGCAAAGGGCGTCGAAAAAGAGAAAAGAAAACCCGTCTCAAAATCAGATCACATCGACAACACGTGAAGAAAACCGCCACAGTGACAAGGAAAACAAGCTCGCCAAGGCGTCGTCCATCGACAGGAACCCGCGACGGATGGCATGGAGCAAAAGGGGAATGACCCAGACGTGGGAGTGGGAGCTAGGGCTGAGATCAAATTGCGGAGGAGGTGAGGGAGGAAAAGCAAAAACACCAAGCGTCAACCTCCGGGCTCAGGTACACGATGTCGAGATGGGTCTGTGCAGCTAAAACTGGCTGGTCACCAGACAGGAACAAGCAGGGAGATGGTGGAGAAGACACGGAGAGAAGAGGACTCGTTTGAATCCACCGCCACGGGTCCGCCGGTGAGAAGATGCGAAGGCCCTGCAATGCAAAGCACAGCACAGCCCAGCCCCGGCCGATGCTGTGGCTATTGCCGGCCGCTTGTTGTCGTGGTGTTGTTGTCGTGGTCATGGTCACCGTCGTCAATGCTGATTCTGGTGTAGTCGCCAGCGGGTAACTTTCCCCGATCTCTTCCCGTCCTCTAACATCTCAGGGATGGCGTCTCGATGAAGCTGGGCGGTAAGTGAGGATGGGCGGGAGAATGGATGAATGGATGGATTCTGAAAGGCGGCTTTCTGTAAGTCGCGACTGACACTTTTGACAACGCGCATTGCAGGCGCCTTCCTCGTGGCGGTTTCCCCCTACCCTTTACCCCGCGATTTCCCATCTCATGGCAGTGTGGTAGGTACTCATCATGTAGGTGTAAGTCGATTCACGGGAACAAAACGGGACGAACCACCTTGTCGTTACACCGCCGGTACATTCATGGCTTGAGCCTTCCCGAGATGGCAGCTCTCGGCTTTCGGTTGTCCGCCTCTCTCGTGTTATTGCCCTTTGTTTTCGCCTCTCTCTGACCATCAAGATTAATTTTTTTTCTTTTACATCAAAAATCATATCCTTGAAATCCTGTATACATCGTCTACTTTGAGCCGGCCGCAGGAAAAATTTTGCAGAATCCCTTCAATGTGGCTTCTTGTACCTGGCACTAACACACGAAGACAGTGGAGGAGACCGCAAATCTCTGGGCTACTATTTCGGTCACCACCTGGCGTCTCACGAGACCTGTGGTCAAGAATTCCCCATGCTTCACCGTGGCTCAGCTTGATCTCCCCCCTTGACCATGATGAGCTTCTAGACTCTTTTTTTACTTCTGCATTTTCCTCTTCCGGCCCCGCATGCCCTTGCCCCCCGTCAAAGTGCAGTGCACCGTAGTCCGAGCCGAGTGCAATTCCGGCGTCATTCGCAAGACAGGTCGCACATGACTTTGGCTACCTGGTCAACTCCGTCACGACTCGGTGAAGAAAATTCAAATTCGTGGAGCTAAAAGCTCGGAACCAGGCATCGTGACCTTGGTCTCACTGACACTTGGGCTCGATAGTGGACCTTCATTACAGTACGCCCCGGTCCCCGCTGTCTTGATCCCCCGGTACAGGACCAAGACTCCGCAACTCCATCTAATCATCGTCACTCGTCACGCAAAAAGGGTCACGATAATGCAACAATATTCCGTCGGTAGCCTCTGCCCCGAAGGGTCTGTCTGGTCTGCGTGACGTACCTACAGACCATGAACTTGCATTCCCCTGATTGATTTTTCAGGCTCTTTGCTTCCCCACTTCTCTCCACTCCCAGGTGCCCTGTCCATCCCCCGCCACGGCGACCTGCCGAAGCGGCACTTGTGATTGGCTTCACTTTCGCCGTGTCAACACACGCCCCCTCCGCACGCTTGCTCTCTCACCTTTGCTCGCTGTGCTGGACTATCCCGACATTCTCCGAGCCTCCGTTCGACACCGTTCCCCCGCGCAGAGCCTCCGTCTCGTTTACGTTTCTGGGGCTGGGGCTCAAGAACTAAGCGGGGAACGGGGGTGTTCAGGGAGCCTGGACCTGGAACACACTGCCTTGGTCTGGAGAACCGCTGGCAAAAGGTACATGCAGTGACAATGCCCCGGGACGGTCTCCCTTGACGCTTCCCACACCCCTCTTGGACTTTGGGTTCCGTTGCGGGCGCTTGTCTACAATCACTCGGCTAACTTCCTGACCTCCGTGCTCCGTTACCCGGCTCCGTATACCTCCGTCCGCCTCCGTACACCTCCGGTACACGATACCAATAACAGCCATTCAGTTGCTGGATCACTCACCTTGATCAAACCGGCGCTGCAAGGCCCCCTGGTTTTTCATGCCTCGAAGGCGTTGCACCGAGATAAGTCACTGATACGGCGGCATGACGATCCCTTCTAATCGCTGCTGCGCACAGCAAGCAAACCGGCTGCCGTCACTTACTGCCGCTTCGCCGTCTGTCCGTCCGTCAAATTCCCGTGAACCAACAAATACGGACTTCAGCTCTCACGAACCCCATGATCCTGGTTTCTGCATCTTCTTGCAACTGCAGCCCACAGGGGCAAAGAAAATAGAAAAAAATTCGCATCAAACACGCAATATCAGGAACCACTCACTCACTGCCTGGCCTCAAACCAAACAACATGGTCCCCCAGGATGCCCCACCTGGAGCCCAACGGCATCCCGTCCATCTCCGGCCGCTCGGCAACCTTCCGTGAGCCCTGGCTTTGCCCATTGCCATTGCCATTGCCATTGCCGCGCTGCCGCCGGGTCTCACCTTTGGCCCCTTGGAATACCTTCATCCGGGGACCGCACAAATGCACTCCTCACCTCAGCGCCTCAGCTCTTTTCCACACCTCACCACGCCCCCCAATCCGATCCGCTGGGCCGCCGCCAGCCAGAATAGGATCCGCACCTACACAGAATTTCTTCCCCTTCGGTGGACCTTGACTTCCTGACCACACTCACTTCAGGTTTCCCTTTCGTCACCGCTTCCCGCTTCTGTAACCAAGCTCTTCGGGAGATGACGCTCTTTGCGACGCTTCTCTCTTGAACCGTCCCGGCTCATTATCGTGTCCATGTCGTCGCTAACAGAAATCTTTGCCTGGTGCCCCCAAACGACGATAGGAACTGTACCCCGACGTCAGCACTCCCCCATACGCTCCACCCTGTTTCCGTTACTCACTCTCGGAAACCGTCCCCCAAACCGTGACCCCTGCTTCTGTCCTGCAGATGGAGGCTGGGGTTACGTATCGCGAACTCACAGAGTCGAGAGGCTTGTCCCGCGATTATCGTGACTTTGACGCACGCTTTCTCTGAGGGGTGCATCAAGGACCACGGCGAAATGACCTCGTTGGCCGAATCTTGCATTCTGCATGCCTAATTGACCGGCTTGATTCCCATCTCTGCATGGACAACGGGCTCCCTCCCGACCCAGATCCTAATCTCACGATAACAACTCGGTCTACTGTTTTCGTCCTGCCCTTCTTCTTCTTCTTCTTCCTTCTTCGTTTCGCCCTCGACATCTTTGCTGCAATGCAATCTCACCGCCATCGTATCATCAGCTTCAAGTGAATATCCGAGGTCAATCATCGTCCCCTTGTTCCATCATCTTCTCTCTGTTCGAGTCTTCCCCTTCCCTCCTCCCATCTCCCCTCGGTTCTACCCAGTTCTACTTCTTCCTTTCAATTATCTCTTCATTCTGTCGGCTCTTGCCTTGGTGATATGTTCTTACTGTTGTGACAAAACTGATTTCCTTGTTGGCTTCTTCCGCTTCTTCTTGCTCTTGCTCCTTGTTCAAAGCTTCGAGCAGCTCTTGGGTTATCTCACAGGGCTCACATACACAAGAGCAACGGCAAATGTCTTGATACACTTTCCCTTTTTCATTGCTTGCATCTATATAGGTAAAAGCTCCGGGAATGCTTGGTATCCATCATGTCGCCCACCGTCTCTGCCCTTCTTGTTGCCATGTCTTGACGTCCTTTGATGGACACGACACAGGTGGTCTTTTCATCACCCTATTCAAATCCGGTATCACGCCCCTTGGTTTTCCTCTCTTTTTCTCTCATCTTTTGCGCCAAGTCGTTAAAACCGCGGTAATTGATGATGATGATGAATATCCTTTACATCTCCCATGCCGTTTTTACATTCATTCATCGACGTCTGTCCTTTTCTTTATTTGACACGCAGCCTCATCTGGGTGCGATCCGAAGAGAATCATTATTCATTTAGGCATCGTTAAAGACGAGCTTGGTGATCTTGCCAATGGCAATGGTTTGTCCCTGAGTAAAACTCGTGTTAGTGATCTTAGATCTATCATGATGAGGAGACCCCCCGTCGATCCCCACGCCACGCCACACGAGTGGCAGGTCTCCCTTTGTCATCCTGGGAGGACCAGGCGAAGGGGAAGGGTACGGGTACGGGGTTAGTCGAGGGGGGTTAGGGGGGGTGAGTAAAACCTACCTGGTCTCGCAAGGTGAAGCGACCCATCTGGGGATAGTCCTCGAACCTCTCCACGCACACGGAGCCTGCTCCGCCAATCACCTGCATGCGCGCAATGATGCTGTCGCCTCTCTTGGCGTGGGTGGGTGGGTTCTTGCTCTTGCGGTTTGTTCCCTTTTGTAGCTTGTGCAGAAGAGCCGCAAACGTCACCTCCTCGATAGCCGAGTGAACGTGTAGCACGCAGTTGAAGCCGGCTGTCAGGATGCTCTTGAGCTCCAGGATGCGGATCTGCGCTTCGAATTCAGCCACAGTGTGCACTAGTCGCTTGGGTGAGCACAGCACAAATCCAGGCAGGATGTCGTCCTCCTCGATGCCCTTGAGCCTTATCCGCACCTGGTCGCCACACTGGGCCAGCTGCACCTCTTCCTCCTGCTCGCCGTAGACAGCAGCGGCTTCGACGCTCTGCTTGTTGGGCATCATGATCATGCTCATGCCCTTCTTCACCACACCAGCTTCAATCTTACCCTCAACCATGGTACCCAGGTCACGGTACTTGCCGTTGACGGGCAACATGAAGGGGGCGTTCAACTTGCGCTCAAGGGCCTTCATGCTATCCAGATACTCGAGGAGAGCGGGGCCATCCCACCAGGGAGCCACATCCTTGGGGATACGGTTCTTGATACCGAGAGTCTGCTGGGCGGCGATGGGCAGGAAGTAGACGTCATTCTTGAGGTTGTAACCGGTACCCTTGAGGAACTGGGCCAGCTTGGTTGTGCACTCATTGTATCGCTCCTGAGACCACTCAACGGTAGGGTCGTCCATCTTGTTGACAGCCACGATGAGCTTGTTGACACCCTGAGTCTTGGCAAGCATGGCATGCTCACGGGTCTGTCCACCACGCTCGAAGCCAGTCTCGTACTCGCCCTTTCGGGCAGAGATGACCAGAATACCAACATCGGCCTGGGAAGCACCGCCAATCATGTTGGGCACGTACATCTTGTGACCAGGGGCATCCAAAATGCTGTATCGGCGCTTCTCTGTCTCAAAGAAGCCACGTCCAACCTCAATGGTCTTTCCTTGTGTTCGTTCCTCCTTGTTCAGATCCATGACCCAAGACAGATACCAAGACTCGCGGCCAAGGTCCTTGGCCTCCCTCTTGTACTTGTCCATAGTTCGCTCATCGACCATGCCAGTGGCATAGAGGATAGATCCACCGAGAGTCGACTTTCCAGCGTCGACGTGGCCCATAAAGATGATGTTGACGTGCTCCTTGCCGTAGATTTCCTTGAGAGTCTCCTGGTCGACATCGGCAGCCTGCTCCTTCTCGACGGCATCAACCTCGCGGGCTGCCTTCTTCTCGCCGGCAGACGGGCTGTTGCGGCCGGAGGCGGGGCTGGGAGATGTCTTTCCAGAGGTCTTACCACCGGCAGCAGCCTTACCAGCCTTCTCGCCGGTCTTCTCGATAGCCTTGGTGGCCGTGGCCTTCTGGCCAGCCTCGGGTTCGTTGCTGGGCTCAGCCTTGGCAGGCTCCTCCTGCTTGACAGGTGTGGCAGCGCCAGATCCGGAGATGGAAAGCACCTTGGCCTTGGGCTTGGGTGCAGAGGAGTCGGCGCTGATGCTGATCACCTTGGGTTTGGTGGCAGCTGGCTGAGTGGGAGCTGCGACGGGAGCATCAGCCGGTCGCTGGGCAATCGTAGGGGCGGCGGCGGGTTGCTGAGGTGGTTGCTGCTGTTGCTGCTGGCCGTACTGAGGGTAGCCACCGCCGGCTGTATGTTTGGTTAATATTGATCAATTCTCTAGAGTAGAAGCAATTTTTTTCTGGGGCGCAAACATCATACCATAACCTTGGTTGTAGCCGCCACCATAGCCCTGGTTGTACTGGTTGAAGCCTTGCTGGGCACCACCGTACTGAGGGTAATAGCCTTGCTGGTAGTATTGTTGTTGCTGGTACTGAGGGGCATATCCTCCATATCCCTGGCCGGGCTGGAAAGACTGGGCAGTGGGCTGGAAGGAGGCGACGTTGGGTCGGAAACCGCCTTGCGCGGGGGCGGGGTTGTTCACATTGAGCTGCTGCTGAGCCTGCTGGGCGAGGTTCTCGTCCTGAGCAGCGGGATCGTCCTCCCAGGAGTTGGGGGTCGCCATTGTGAAGTTGTTTTTTGGTAGAGTGACGTTTGCCGCGGGAATTAACGAAGTCGAGGGGAGGTTCTGCGATGGTCCGTTGCGGTCTGTGACGGGGGTTGCGGACTTAAAAAGGCCCTAGATATGCAACCTATCTGGGTCGTTCGTTGTGAAAACGGGGCTGCGTCGGTAATCTTGATGTGGCCAGCGGGAAAAGAGGTCGAATGGAAGATGACGGGGGGCCTCTTTTTGACTCGGGCAATATGCTGTCGAGCGAAATCCTTGGGCACCAAAGAGGCAAGGGCCGAAATGTCTGTGCCTAATGATGGTGATGGTTTGTGCTTGGTGGAGAGAGGGAAGAGGTCAGGTTGTGAAAATTCGAGCCCCACCATATGACGCCGCCCCTGCCACAAGAGAGAAAAAAAATGTATGGAGTGGAGGGGTTAGGCGGGTTTTACAGTGTGCGTGTTGAGACTTCGCACGTACAAATGTGGCTGGTGGAAGCACCAAGATCCAGGCAGAACCCGCTAACTCGACGTCGGCTTGGGGAACCCTTGAATGCGATATTCGAGAGATGGCCAACTCAGCCCTATGACTCTATGTTTGACTCATATTAGGCATAATTTCTGCCTTTGTGAGTGCCAAAAAGGGCCTGAGCCCGAGGGAGCTGGGTAGCCATGGCATCAACCATGAAAGCACGTGCCACAGAGGAGCAGCCTCGAAACCAAGCAAACGAGGGGCATCCCAGCACGCTCGCACTGTACACGTTGCCCCTCTATTGTGTACCCCATGGACCTCTCGCTCACTGTAAGTTGTCCATCCGGGGCGCTCTGCGCTGGCGGCGGTCAACTGCCCGGGCAGCGAGTGAATGGCTGCCAGCAGGACGGGACGGGAATCAATGCAACATCGGCCTCGGATCGTGCATCTCTCTCTTTGTTCTATCCACCTTGAATACATTCTATTCAAAGCTTTTACATCTCTACAAGCTCCTTTCAGCATGAATAAAACTCTTACCACTTCATGTCGCAAGTATCCCGGTCATGGATGATTTCCTCGCAGCGGTCGGTGTGCAGGCCATGAAATATGCCATACGGTCTGGCGTCGCCTTGACTTCCACTTACGCCCTGGGTCAGTGCTCGCGTCTGCTCAAGTCAGTCGAGGGCAGGGCTGTTTATGCTGAGCTCGAGTCACTGCAGAGCACTCTCGACAGCAAGATCAAGGTATGGATGGTTGCTGCTGTGTTGTGCAGCATGCGAGGCCCCCTACATATAGGTAGCTGACCAGTCCCTGCAGATCATTTCACCAGCAATAGACTTGATCGAGTTCAAGTAGGAACCTCATTCGTTGCCCTTGTGCGCCGACTAACAGGCTCCCCACAGGTCAGGTAGAGGAAACCTGTTCCTGGAATCTGCAACCCCTCTCGCGAAATCGCTTCATAAGGAGATCGTCTCGCTAGGGCGCCGGATAGAAGCAGCAACTACGCTGAGCTCGGACTTGGATAGTGATGGAGTTCAATCCAAGTCGCCTCCTATCCGTCAAGATGACCTGCTAGCCATCATCGCAAGCATCAAGGCTTTGTTGGAACGGATAGACCGTGACATTCCTCTTCTCCAGTTGGCCATTACCGCATCAGGGGAGAGTCTTTCGACTTCTCTACCTACTGGCATATCACCTTCCAGACTTTTGCAAGCAAGCACACTTCTCATTGTCGGTGACACGCAGTTTGCCCAAGACCCAACAAGGCCGGTTCAGATCGGTCCGGCCTTCACCTTGTCCTTATACATGCTATTTCTTGGACATGCATCTACACTAACACCAAACGGCACAACTGGAACCACGACAAACGACTCAACCCTTACGCCCAGTGGCTCGGCCCAGTCTCTAAACGATAACAGAGCTTACGGCCTAGGTGAAGGGGACAGAAAGCCATTGTGGCAGGAGGTCTTGCACAAGGCACGAGTTCGCATCTGCAGAACCCGAAAGGACTTCTTTTTTGACAGCAAAACAGGCTATCATGCAGGCTGCCTAGCCTCTCTCCCAACTCCTGTCTCATCTGAAAACAACTGGGAATATGCATATCATTTGGAGATCATTGAGGATCTCGACGATGGACGCCTCCATGACGATGAGCAAGACACTCGATCGTATGATGACATTCCAAAGGCAGGAATTCGCGAGTCAATCCCGGTCCATGAGTTGTCCAAGATATTCTATACAGATACAGGCAGGATCTTGAATATTGGATCCGCCACCGACAGCGAACAACGGCCAGTGCTACTCTTGAAACGAGATAGTCAAGCTGCCCCTTCCAAACCCGATACCGAAGGTATAGCGGGCTTCATCGAAGATTCAGGGGATGTCGACAAAGGCAACATGCTGGAGGCAAGGGGAGCAGAAAACGACCAGGCCGAAATTGACAGGCAGCTCCTGCAGGAGGCTCAGGGCTCTTTAACCAGCCCCAAGAAAGCCGCTCCTATCGGGGAGCACTCTAAGTGGAAGTTCCCAGCACATCTTGATCCGGAATGGATAGCGCTGGAGGTGTTTGTGGAAGACGATGAAGAAGCGGCGGAGGACGACGACGACGATGCATCACTTGACTCTGGGACCATGGACAAACAAGAGACACCTACAAGGCAAGGAACTCCTCGCGACAGAAGGTCCCTTGACTCCAGGGTTGTCGACCAGATCAAGAAGCTATCCCTAAGTGGCCCTGAGCAGTCCAGCTCTCTACAACCGATTACAGCGGCGGAAACGGAGAACTTTGTCGCCCGGTCCCCATTCGGTGCCATCACAACTTCCCTGTCACTGATGGAGATGCTGATCCGACTGGCTAGTCTCCAGGAGTTTCAGCAGGCATCCCACCTCTCTATCCCGGATCACATCTTGACGTTCTTCCTCGAGGAGACATCGACGACGGGGCTAGTGGGGGAGACGCAGTGGAGGGCGCGGAGTGAAGCGAAACGACGAATGGGATTTGATCCTTACACGGATACCCCAACAAAGTGATCGTTGAAGCATCGGCTGGGGATTTTGGTGAAGAGTCCGACGGAGAAAATGGGAATGTTGAGATTGGCGGTGTTGCGGGGACTCGAGAAGTGGTATTCCCCTTCTGAAGAAGTTGTCAGTTGAAATTACCTAGAGAGAAAAGATTAATGAGAATCGCAGTAATAACATCTGGCATCAATAACTATAATGAATAATACAGACGTAATTCATACATAGATTTATTGCTCTAGAGTTTACATATGCTTGGAATTAGAAATGAACCTAGGTAGGGAAGACGAGCGAGGAAACGCGGCAAGGGATGTTGTCTTCTGTAGGTTAGCGGACTTAGTAGTCTACCCTACGCGGGCTGACGACATCACCGACGGGAGTTGGAGTTGCCGACCGGGTTTCACATCAAAAACATATAAAACACCAACCCCCAACCTCTGATTGTTGATAGTGACCATCAATCAAGTCGATCAGACGGAGAACAAGTCATTTTATCAGTGAAAATGGCGCCTTTAATCCCTCGGATGCATCTCTTCGAGATTGACGACCAGCCCTGGTACGTATAAGCTAGGTCCACTTGTCACCATCTCTTCCCCCCCTGTTGGAGCTTGGGCTGTGATCCTACATCTCCAAGCTTCACGTTCAAGTCTAAGAGCTTTGGAACACATGGTTTTCGCCCTGAAGCTTTGCGCCATGCAAACAGAGCTTCACGCTCGACTGCTGCTACCCTACTCGATACTGACACTCACTATAGGTTCCCAGCCTTCCTCCGCGCCCGTGTCCAAGATGCCCTCACCCGCGCCTGGATGTCCAATACACCTCTCCAATCCCAATCCCCCGCCAGCCTCGCCGCCTCCCTGCTGATCGAGCACCTCGACTCGTCTCTCTCCAACTACACATTTGTCGACTTTTGCGCCGGCGGCGGCGGCCCCACGCCCTCGATCGCTCGCACCGTCAACGCGCACCTGCACTCGCGCGGCGCCTCGCCCGTCCGCTTCGTCCTGACGGACCTGCACCCCAACGTCGAGGCATGGGATGCTGTCACCAGAAGGAACCCGCTCGTGACGTATGAGCGTGAGCCTGTCGATGCGAGCGCCGCACCGGAGCATCTCACAAGGAGGGATGACGGGACGAAGCCGTTCCGTCTGTTCAACCTGGCATTCCATCACTTTGATGATGGCCTGGCGAAGGCGATCCTGCGCGATACCGTCCAGACAAGCGAGGGATTTGCCATATTCGAACTGCAGGACCGTAGCTTCGCGAGCTTCGTGGCGGTCACGTTGCTGGGCATCGGGGCCATCCTCAGCGCACCCCTGTACGCGTGGAAATGGCGGTCTCCGTCGACCTTTATCTTCTCATGCCTGATCCCTATCCTGCCATTTGTCCTCGCTTTTGACGGTTACATCTCGGCGCTGCGAACCCGGACGCCAGACGAGGTGGAGGCCCTGCTGCGGAGCTGTGGCGCGGATACGAGCAGGTGGGAGATGCAGAGCGGTAGCAAGGTGCATCTCTGGCCTTGCGGGTATCTCAATTGGATCATCTGTAAGCCCGTGTCGAAAAGCTAAAGTATGGAGATGGCTGTAGTTGAATTATACAAGAAACGGCCCATGGATGTCGTGATCTCATCGGAACCACCAGTTGACGGACCCGTTCAAATGCCCCCTTGAGCCCTTGCTTTTGACAGAATGCCACCAACCATTTGGGATGAACAAGGCATCCCCAGGCCCCAACTCAGCCTCGCACAACCCTTCTGGCAGGGGATCATGTTCCCAGACAGCCTCATACAGTGCCTCCCGTTCCTTTCCCTCCATCATCTCAACCGTTCTTATACGGCTGTTGCCCTGTTGCCGGATCCGAGCCTGCACCTGGAAGTAGAGCCTGTCGCCCAACGCCGGAGCCATGAGGCGAATGATCTTCTCGCTGCAAAGTTGACAAAAGACGTTGGGGTTCGGGTCGCGGTGTAGGGGCGTGTATGTTGGCTCCGTGCCGAGCCATATGCTGGAGCTGTAGACGTCCCCTTTGCCAGCACTTTGTACTACATCTGGAGTTGGAAGATCCTTCTGAAGATCATCGGGAAGATCTGTGAGAGAGGACTGGGCAATGTAGAGACTGACGGGCTCTGTCTGGATCTGATTGAACTCCAGGGCTTTAACGAGAAGTCTCAGAGGTGCAAGGAGCTGGGAAAATGACCCAGTCTCCAGTTCTTCCATGGATGGTTCGAGGATGCTGGCGAGGAGTTGGTCAACTGGTTCCTCACTTGAGGAGAGCCAACTGCGAAATGATAACAGTGCTTCCTTGTTGGAAGCTGATGGTGTAACGAGCTCATAAGGAAACCCCCATTCTTGGAACTTGTCCATGTATGGTGAGAATTTTGTTGAGTTCACGCCTGGCTTGGCCGTATGCTTCTCGAACCATTTGCTCGCCGCAGGTAACAGCGCTGCGGGAGAGTCGTCATTTCGTCCAAATAAGAATGGTTTCTGAGGTTTAAAGGCCTTTTCACGGAATGTGTCGATATTGAAAAGTTCCGAAGTTGAGGGTGTCAAGGCGATTGGCCGAGTGACTTGTGTTGATAGTCGGCGTCGGCATAGAGTGGTCGTCTTAGACAGATGGCGGATCCATGATGAGCTGATGAGGAGACTTCCCATGACCATGAGATTGGGTAACGATTGGCTCAATGAAAGTCAATCATAAATAAAACAATAAGAATAAATTAAAAATAAATTGAGCCGTATCTTACATGATATGTATCCGCCTTTTCTCGACTGACAGATGATCGATCATTGGTGGTTGGGGTAGATGGGATGGAAGAGAGCCCGTGATTGTAGATGCAGGTCGGAACCCGGTAAAACCCTAGCGCCGAGCCCACGGTGCAGGTGCCGGTCCACGCCAACCTGAACCCATCCCTCCATCGTCGACCCTCTCGCCAGTTGCACCAAAAGGTCAACCAAAAAAACAGCTTTACTCGACCCCCCTTCCCCCCCACCAAACTCCCCGAGTCGCTCGACGGCCTTCTGCGACAGCTGGCGCTCTGAGCCTGACTCTTGCGATGCGATAGATACCTACTCGTCACACGCCTCCGTATATATCGTGTCCTCCCCCCTCGGAATCGCGCCCCTCACAAGACCGCTGCCGTCACCCCGCCTTCGATTAGAAGCGTGCCTGAGCACCCTCTTGACGCTATCAATACCACGCCCACGCGCCCTGTCACAAACCTTTTCACCTCGACCCCCCGCGCCGGCCGCATATCGCGTCCCTGCGCCAGTGCGCACCCTCCCCTGATCCCTGATCCCGACTGTGGCCTTGGCCTCACCCATCCCACGCCGTCATGTCGACCTCTTCAGGCGTGCCCGAGTCTTGGATCTCCAGTTTCTGTTCTCTTCTCGGTCACGAATACTTTGCCGAGGTCTCGGAGGAGTTTATAGAGGATGACTTCAACTTGACCGGGTTGCAAACCCAGGTGGCTATGTACAAGGAGGCGCTGGAGGTATGTTTTTTTTTTTCATGTCAATCTCTTGTCCATGATGCAAGACTAATGTTATGCTGCCCTGATAGATGATCTTGGATGTGGAACCAGAAGACGACGAGGACGAAGATGAGGAAGAGGAGGAAGAAGACGAGAACGAGTCTGATCCGGAGCGCTTGTCCAGGCAGCCTAGCGAGCGAAGGCATCACCGCATGGCCAGCGACCTGTCCGTCATCGAGTCCTCGGCAGAAATGCTCTACGGCCTCATCCACCAGCGCTTCATCTGCTCGAGGGCTGGTATCCAACAAATGAGCGAAAAGTACGAGCTCGGCCACTTTGGCTGCTGCCCCCGGACAAACTGCGACCAGGCCCGTACTCTCCCCGTCGGCCTCTCTGACATTCCTGGCGAAGATACGGTCAAGCTCTTCTGTCCGTCATGCTTAGACGTCTACGTCCCTCCCAACAGCCGGTTCCAGACTGTTGACGGCGCCTTCTTCGGCCGCACCTTTGGCTCCCTTTTCCTCCTCACCTTTCCCGAATACGACCTCACCAAGCGTGGCATCGAAGTGCTGTCCACCTCAGGCTCCCGAGTCAACGACGGCGAAGGTCTCATTAACGGCATGTATGCAAAGAATATCGGCCCGGGACTCGGCCCCGGCCGCATATACGAGCCGCGCATCTACGGCTTCCGCGTGTCGGAGCGAGCCCGATCCGGCCCCCGGATGCAGTGGCTTCGCGACCGCCCCACAAACATCAACGAGCTCGACGAGGCCCGCCTCTACGCTGAGCAGAACCCGGATTCGGATGAGGAGGAGGACAATGGCAGCCAGGGTGGTGTTAATGGCCGCGTCATGGTCCGTCGTCGCCCTCCTGGAAACGCCCGCCTCCGCCAGAGGCAGAACCACAACGGCAGCCCCATGGCCCTGTCCACCAACGGCGCCGAATCTGAGCTGTAGTTGTGGCGTGGCGAGAGGGCGCCCCCCCCGGACGCACCAGTCACGAGAGTCATCAGAGGACTCCGGGGAACTGGGTAGGAACACACGGGGGCTAATCTTTTATTTTGGGCACAACGAGACGAATTATGTGGCAACACCATTGACCAGCGTGCAAGGAAGGATATGGGGCAAAGGTCTGGGCGATACACAGCGTTGTAGATGGTTGGAGAAGAAGGGGGAAACAGGTAGTAAAGCGATGGGGATGGGTAGGGGATAGGGAGGGCACTATTGGGTTTTGCGGTATTAATGCATAGACGGCGTTGAACGTTTGATAGGCTATGAAAAAATACACATCAACGACTGCACATTCATTGATCCTGGTCTGAGGGTGAGTTGGTGTATATCTTCATCTGTATCTTTTCATCCCTGTTGATATACGTAATGTAATGAATACTTTGTATTGCTGTCATGTCCTGAATACTGCTACTAGATATTCATGTCATCGACACCACCTGTCCTCTCGTCATCCGTGATTGAACTCTTCGACCCTCCTTTTTCTTGTCTGGATGCCTTGTGCATGTGTGCGTATCTCTATCATGGACGTATCGCCAGCCCTTGCCACACCCTTTACCTGGTCAACCCACCATGGATCCTTCCAATGTCTAGGCCCAACCTTTTATGGTGGCCTTGTCATGTCCATACCGGCAGACCCCCTTCATCAAGCCCATCAAGAGCAAGCTCGCAGATAAGATGAAGAAACCGACGCCAAAAAAAGAACTCAAGAAACCTAACCAGCCTACCACCCAACACCAGACCCCAGAACCCATGCTTTTCGTGTACTTCATGGCCGTCATTCCTCATCCTGTCTATGGTACCGAACGCAGAACAAAATAAACTGAAGCAAAAAAAAAGAGAGCGGGTGGTTATTGACCCTCGCTCTTCGATACCAAACACCCCAGCGCCGCGTGTGCTCCCAATCCATATATCCGTCGTATACAAGGTGTGTATCCCAAGGGCTTAAACCGCAAAACAAAGAGACAAGAAAGAAGAAGGAAACTGACAAAGAAGATGCAGTAGCATCTGGGTTGTAGGTACCCAAACATGCCCAGGGGGAGGGCCATCAACTAGTAGGAGCAGAGATCTCGGCATCACCCTTGGCACACTCCGCAGAGGACGTGCTCACGCCGAGCTCTTTGGCCTCATTCTCAGCCTTCGGTGTAGTCTCATCTTGAGATTCTGGGTTGATTTCAGCTCTGGACCAAAACCAGCCTCCACGCTCCCATTGGCCAGGTTCGTATAAGCATGTGTTTCGAGTGTCGGCATCAGTGATGCCTGCGAGCAGAGTGTTGAGCCGCTTGAAATCAATGGGCTTGAGAATCCATCCGTCAAATCCAGCGTCGATGTAGGTTTGCTTCTCACGTTCAACAAGAGACGCCGACACGGCGAAGATGGGGATGCGATAATTGGCGAGTGAGATTGCCGAGTGGCCGTGATGTTCTGCTGATGTCTCCATCGACCGAATCATCTTTGTGCTCGTGAGACCGTCTACGATGGGCATCTTGTAGATTCATTAGCATCTGACGTAAAATCGTTCTGAACAAGACGAGCAATCTTACCTGCATGTCCATTAGAACAACGTCAAACTCGGTCGACTTTTCACGGTAAACCGTGGCACAATCCTCGCCGTTGACGGTATGATGCACACCGTGTCCCAATCTCTCTAACCGCTTTCTCAGGATTTTCATGTTGATTGGGTCATCCTCGGCAACGAGAACCTGAAGATGCTGAGTATCAGTCGCGTGGGTTCCTCCGCTGGTAACACTCTCCGTGCCAGCCTTTGACGCTCTACGATCGCCCTCCTTGATTTCGAACAGTACACCAGACTGCTCCCCACCCTGTGGCCTTTGAGGCATATCAGTGTACTCATCGGGAACCTTGACGGCCCGAACTGGCGTCTTGGTGTCTTGGACTTCTGCCCGGCCGGACGCGTCCCTGGAGCAATAATTGCGGTAGGGCTTTGAGGTTCTCTGCGGGATGGGCTGGAGGAACGACCGCCAACACTAATGGCCCCACGAGATCGAGGTCTAGCGGAACCGCCTGAACGTACGCTCCCTCCAAGAGGAAACTCGTCCCCTTCCTTCTCGTTGAGGGATAATGGCGTCTGAATGGCGTCGATCAAGCGATCAGCGTCGCTTTGATGACTCCCGTGGCTGCGATGGCTAGCCCGGCTGCCTCGACTCTGTCGGCTCTCCATACTTCCTCGATCACCGCCTAGATCGCCATCAATAGATCCAACTGTGCTGACTCGGTCAACAAGCATTATCTCGCCTTCTGGCGCCACTGTTAAGGAAGCGGGAGCAGAGGTCACTGGGTTGGATGGTGCCGCCGTTTTGGCGCTTGGCCCGCTCTCACCCCCTGAACTTGGCGGCTCATCAGGCAGATGGAAAGGAAGTTGGACCACAAATCTCGAGCCTTGTCCAACTTCTGACTTGAGACGAAGCTGGCCATCCATGTTTCGAACAGTACGGGCAACGACGGCAAGCCCGAGACCAAGGGTGCGCATCTCCCGTGGCATTTCGGCTAGCTGTGAAGGTGGCCTGGGAAACTCCTCGGTGCTCACCTGTTCCAAGTCGCGGAAAAGCGCATCGAGCTGACCTGCGCTCATACCAATGCCTGAATCCTCCACGACGAAATCCACCACTGCGCGCTGACCATTCACCTCTGACACAAATACCTCGACCTTGACATGCCCGCTATCGGTATGCGCTACGGCGTTTGCTGTAACATTTGAGATGGCTTGTCGGATTCGCCGCTCATCTCCATGTACGAATTGGGGCAGCCCTGGGTGTTGGATGACGGTGTAATGAATCCCCTTCCGCTTAGAGTCCACCAGGAACGGGCTGGTTGCTTCCCGGATACAACTGGTCAGATCAAACACTTCATCCTTGACGAGACTCTGCCCTTCTTCCGTCTTGGTCAAGTCGAGCAAGTCATTGATCACATAGATCAGCGACTTTGAAGCAGAATGGGACCTAGCCAGGTTTTCGCGCGTCTCCTGGTCGAGAGTGCCCTCCAATGCGATTTCGAGATAGTTGATGATGGCATTTAATGGTGTCCGGACCTCATGAGCCGAGTTGGCGAGTAGCAGACGTGTTAGCTTGCTGTTCTGTAGAGCCGCCTCCTTCTGTCGCCACACCTCGATGAATTTGCCTACAGCATATTAGTTTTGTAATGAGATCCTTTGGCGTAGGTAGCCTACCGTAGACGAGACACAGCACAGCAGCCGTCTCAACTTGCTCCTCGTTCCACTCTCTACACTTGCCCACAACCGTCTCGTGCCATGTCTTGAAGCTTGTTCTCGGCTCAAGATAGTCGGCAGTCCCTTCACGAACGATCTTTTCGTACGGGTTTCCGGCCCATTTCACCTCCTTAATCTGTCCCTTGCGGAAGAAGACAATGAAGTCGCTGCCTCCAACACTCAAAGGAACGTACAGTAGCCCCGCGACGACCTGGAAGCCAGGTGGGTATCGTAGGTCAGGGAAGTCTTCTTTAACATCCTGCGACGCAACCACAGAAGTGAGCTTGCGCATACGCAGATATTCCAGCATGGCGAGTGCTTCCTGGCTCTGCTCAATAATTCCCATGATTTTTGTCTCGCCTTTAATAGACAACAACCCGAAGTCGGCATCGAAGAGTTTCAGCAAGTCTTCGGACGATGCGATGATGTAACCTGAAGGATTCTTGTCGGTGGGAGCAGTATTGATCAACTTTCGAGCTTGCAGTCGTGAAGCATACGAGAGTCTTTCAATGTTCCGAGACGCCGTGTCTCCGACCAAACGGCACATCTTTCGAATGGGAAAAGACACCCGCATGCCCTGCCTTCCATATGAATGGCAAGATATAAGACCCCATAGTTCGTTGAAGGCATTGATAGATATCGACATGGATGATCGTACCGCCATGTTCTTGAGGTATTTTAGGTGGATTGGGGACATGGCTCGGAGGTATGAGTGGCTCAGATCCAACGGCACATCCAGATCTTCCTTGGTACGGCAGACTATTCGGGACGTGTCTTGATCTCGGTCGTAGAGTAGCCGAACCTTGTTTAGCTTGTATAGATCACGAGCCTGTCGTGGAATGTCGGACGCGGGAAAGTGTAGGCCTTTGTAGAGGTCTCTTGTCATGGAGGTGTCAACAAGCTCGGTTACAACCTTGCCGTTGAAGGAGGAATCGAATTGATATATCATGACACGGTGGAATCCCGTCAGTTCCTTGACGATACCGACGAGAATCTTGAGGAAGGCCTCCAGGTTGGGGGCTGATGAGAGCTGCTCTTGAACCTGAGACATAATGTCGAAGACCTGCATGGCGCCCTGCTCGCCCCTCCTCTTTCGTGCGCTTCTCAGGATCCGGAGGGGCTTGCTGAGAACCTCTGTGCTTTCCTCGATTTCCTCCAAAGTAGGGTTCGATTGTAACGTATCATGGGGAGTATCCGGTGTCATTTCGTCGGCGGGTCGGAGAGGGTATTCGACATCGTCGTCCATTTCGAACTCACAGATGATCAAATCGGGATGTGCTGGATTGATATGAATAGCACACCAAAGTTTCGCGCTCTTACGTTTGGGGGGTCGGATCGACAGGCTGAACACTTCGGGGCCATTGATGGCTGGGTCGGCGTCCTCGTCGCGGATGAAATCGATGTGATCCAGAAGATTATCCTGCTGCTCCTCCGTCAAGATGTCCAGGAAATTTTTAAGTCGGAACAGTTGTCGGGCGGTGTAGCCCAATATCCTCTCGGCATTCTCGCTGACATACCGGGCAATGAAGCAGCCATCATTCTCCTCTCGCAGCGCAACAAGAACACCGAACGTTTGAACAGCACCGGGTATGTGAATCGGTTCGTCTTCGCATCGCTGGAGAACACCGTCTCGGCCAGTTATGACAGCGTGGCCATCATCGGTTACCACATGTGTAAAGCGTGTGGTTACATGTTGAACATCGGTACTAGCCTGGCCAGCAGACGCTCCCGAGGGCACCTCAGGTTCTTCCTCAGCTGGGCCAACTGCAGCATGCCCCAATGGACCTGACTCCTCCGTCTCGTGGTCTGAAGTGGATATATCAAATTGAAGTGGTATCGTGCTACTCCCATGGCGCGCGGCATCTAGCTGTATGCTTGACATGGGCCCACTGAGAGTATTCTTTCTGCGCATTATGGCAGCGAGGCGTTCATTCTGAGATCGAGAGTGGTAGGAAGCTGGAACAGTGTCTGAACGTCTCAGATCTGGTCCCTTGTCAGCTCGGGGAGCACCTGGGAACTGGACAGGAATGCTCCGGCCATCGCTTTCAGGCATGGCAGGGAAGTAATCGTCACCGGTAACCTTACTGGTGTTGGGATCAAGGCTGACAACAGATCGGATGGGGAAGACCCGGTCCCCAGAGATGTCTGAGGCGGCAGAGTGATAGCCTAGCTGCTTGTCCGAGCTGATGCTCCAGGGAGAGAAGGGAGGCTCTGAGTTGACGGCGCTGTTGTGCTCGCTCGGTGCAGCAGACGAGGCAGCGCGAGCCGGTCGTGTTGGGGTTGCGGTTGCGCTAGGAGTGTCGATGCGTGTGTCTGCTAGCAAGCCATGACCGGCACCTCTGAGGGTCGATGAGGATGGAGTCGAAGATTGGGGCGGACGGGGAGGATTAGAGGAGGGAGGAGAGGCAGATGGTGGGTCCTGCTGTTGAGGTTGAGAGTCGTTCTGCTCCTCATTCTCGCGCGGCGCATCCATGGTGAGCCTGGATAATCGCTAACCTAACAGTCGCGAAGCTCGAAGTTCCAGGTATGAATGAATGGAAGGCGGCGAGAGCCTGGGAGGGGCGAGGAGAAATTACTCGGGAGGTGATGACGGCCCTACAGCGTCGCACATTCCCGTGATGTCCAGACTAATAAAATTGGTATAGAAGAAAATAGCGGAGGGCACCGAAGGGAGCGAGGATCGGGGACTGAGTGAGGTCGATGTCGTTGGAGACTTTTGGAGAAGCAAGGCAACGAGGTGGGATGGGATCCAAGATCAACAGGGGGCCTAGGGCGTATCAGACGGAAGCTATCAACGGTTGCAGAGGAAGGGGCCGAGTCTAGAGGGAGTGACGAAATGCGTGATTGCTCTCAGGAGTCTCGAGTCGTCTACTGTAGGTGTGAGGGCAAGGCAAGGCAAGACGATGCGAGGCAAAGAAACAATTTCCTGTGGCAGCTCTTGGTGGAGGATGAATGGATGAATGCCCGCCCCGGGGAGCTACAGTCGGTGCAGTACCTACAGAAGGCAGGCAGGTAGGTAGGTAGGTACCCTGGGGCTCGGTGCTTGCAGCCCAGTACAGCAAGCGCGGTGCAGTTCAGTTCAGTTCAGTGTAGTGCAGTGCTTGTGGAGGTGGCGATGCACAGTGTGGGAGATTGATTACCTATCGAGGCTGCCCATCGCCCCTCGAAAGAGAGTCAGAGGATCAACATCAAGTGGGCAATCGCGCAAGGCATGACTTGCCTGCCAATAAACCTCATCTTTTGCCTTGCTAGCCCCGTCGATCTCTTTTCCCCTCCATCGAAGACCGCCCAAATTCCCATCTTGGGACTCGTAATACGACGAGAGTGCGGTCCTTCTTCTGGCCCTATGCGAGGATCAGTGGAACATGCTAGTGCGTCGCACCAGCTGCCGACACACCTTGACCGGTCACGACAGTTTTTCACTTTCATTGTTGGTGGGCACGGGAGAGGATGACATGCTCCCGCTATCAGTGTCCATCCATCTCTCGATAAACGACGGTGGTCTCGTGGTGGGAATTTGACGATCCCAAGACCAGGAGCTCAAGACTCAAGCCAAAACCCAAACCCAAACCGCGACAAAGGAAATGCAAAGTATCCATTTCAAGAAATACCACGGCAGAGGACGGACCCAAGAACCTCCTCTTGCGCGTCCAACTGCCCAACAGAGGTGCCGACAGAATGCAGATAGAAGAGATCTTTCTTCACGTTCAGGAGCGATAACGGCCCAGTCTCGGCCTACAGAGAGAAACAGTTTCGACGTACAGAGTTGACCACCATGCCTTGTCCCTCCCGAAACTTCCTTCTCTCGGACTGGAATCCTCACAACAAAGGCCCATATATCCTGTCTGGAGGACGGTCATGATACGCTGGCATGGGACCGGCGCGCTAATATCAAAGAAGAGAAGACACCAGTTGTCACTCACAGCCTCTGCTTCCCCGAGGAATACAAACGCTTCTGATGCCGTGAGTCGTCAAGTCTGGCGCGGATCGAAGGCTTCTAGACGCATGGCTCGATTTCTTTGGCCATTCTGCTGCTGACCCCCCGATAGCCCGCGCACCGCGCGTCTAGTTGGGCCCATGGCTTGAGACCGATGCCAATATCGTGCTTGCTCGCACGACAGGATTGCAGAGGCGACGATTACCGGCAGGGCCAGACCGCTCGAACATGTCGTGAATCGGCGATCAAGGCGCCTCCTCCCCACTCTGCCCACCCAGAGTCGCTAGAGTCCCTTGAGGTTTGCTGGACCAGCCCACAGTCGTTTTCTTAGCTTGGACCCCTCTTGTGGTTTTCCGGGTCCAGGGGCCCTCGCTGACCGACCCTGCCGTCCATCATGGGGAGATGGCGAGGCAAGGGGTTTTCAATGGCCATCGACTTGTTGCCGCAGACGGAAGCAGAGTTGTGCCACGTCTCAGAAGGTTATGGGTCTCTCTCTCATGCCTTATGCCTTTGTCTGCGGGCACCTTGCGTGGGCCTACGTACATTTGAGGCGGCAGACTGAGGCGACAGCTTGGATGTCTCGTCGGTGGTCCAGGGTGAAGATGCCATGTCCCAGCAGAAAGAAGCAAGCTCACAACGACGGGCAAGACGTACAGTCCAAGCGAGTCCATGAGCACTGTATACGCGCCACAGTTTGAGGTCGGAGATGCATGACATCATGCATGCCGGTACGTCTGCTCCGGACGACAAGCATTCTTTGCTCGAATCAGAGGCGCTGGACGGCTCGGTTCATACCCGGCGATCGCCCCCTCATCCCCCTCCATATCGCGAAGATCTTCGGGCACAGCCACAAATGTGGCGGTACGATCAACCTTCCCTTCCCCTCCATCCCACTCTTAGCTTCGGCCGGATAATCGTTCTGGTCCAACTATTCAAGTTCATCTTCAACCGTTGCAACGCTCTCAGAATAAAGGGGCCGCTGTGCTTTTTACGACTGGATATCGCATGATTTCTGACTCGCATCCTTTTCTGGATGTAAATCAAACTTCGACTGGCTCCCGTTTCTTTTCAGGCACGTTAATCGGCATCCCACTGGACGTCAACTTCCATCCCAGCGACGTCGCCTCAGCTGTCCGCTATAACACACGTCAAGTTTCACCGTCAACGTTGACAAGTAGCTCGAAATATCCAATCGCTCTAAGTGGGTCATGGCCAATCTCAGTCTCCTCTATTCTACCTACGGCACCGAGACTCCATGTTCGGACATGTGCTGTGTCCGTGATACCGCTCGACCATATTTCATTTCGCTAGTACAAGCCTCATGCATCAATGGTGGCCCCGATGCCAAGTCATGTCTGGGCATCTGCTTAGATTATAATCAGCAGGTAACGCCAGATCACGTCTGGTTGCGACGTCTCATCTCAGCGAGGGAGTTGCCCGAAACTTGAGGCTGGTCTGTTCATCGGGAGGTTGACTGCCTGACTGCCCTTCCCTTATGCCAAGTGACACTTGATGTCTCACCCTTGGGTCGCCGCTGCATGTCCTAGACCAGACCAGAGCCAACACATGGCTTTGCGGGAAGCTCACTCACAATTGGAACTAAATAATCGAGACCGAACTGGGGTCATGAATAGGGACTAACTCCCTGCGAAAGCGGACACCATGGCTAAGAACATACCGGACAAGCCCTGAGGCCCGGCACTATGGTTCAGGACTGTTCTGCTCAGCGACGCGTGAATAAAGTTCCAGGCATGGAAGCCATGAACTGCTATTCCTCTCTACGCTTAGGGCGGCGCAAGTGTCCCGTCTCCAGCCTCGACTGACTTGCGGAATTCTACAACCGAGCCAGCCAGGTCAGCCCTACACCCTGGCCCTAGTTCTCACATAGGAACCCCTCGAACCCTCGTTCCAACCCCCCGGGTTCACCCACACTATATTCCTCTGTAGCGTGATTGATTGATGGCTCTTTCTGATAAGAATGGACCCGGAAGTGTCCACCAATGCCTAAGCTGTGACCTTGGTTTACAACGATCAACGAGGGTGCTCGGCATCCATTGCTACAGTACCGATACATTCACCCTCTGTCTTGTTGTAACACGTCAGATTGCTATGTGGTCATTTCGGAGATTTATTTACAAGGGTCCCAGGACGGGTTGCCGTCATATTGATTTTGTTACATTGTCATGTCTCAGCCCTCTCGCCTGTTTCGAAACCATGAAGCGATCTCATTCTCAGCTCATTCCAATGTACGATCCGACCTTTGTACATGCCATGTCTCTCGTGTCAAAGCGAAAAGGTCAAAAGAAGAATCAACGAGGATTCGTTTGTATTCAAGGTATTCTCATACTCTGTTCCTTCGATCTTGATTGCATCTAGTGATTTCGTGGATCGGTACAAGTTTAATTATTCAAGGTCTGAATCGCCAAAAGAAACTGGATCAGAATGCGTCATCCAATTGCTTGAGACACCATCGGAGCTAAGCTATTGGGATGAAACTTGCTGATTTAAAAGTTGACCTCTTTTTGGTTGATTGAGGATAACAAACGTCATTTTGGTTCTACCCATTGTGTTGATGGCCCTCTCCGGGAAGCAAGCCAGACCTTGCGAGTTGGATGGAGGAGCCTACTGAGGCCTGAAATTAACCATATTGACGTCTGTGTGAAGACAGTATTAAACTAATCGCCGCGAGGGATACGTGAATGATAGGGTGGGCATTAGCCTATGGGGTGCCTCCAAGGTAGGTTGATCTATGCCGTTTTCCATCTTCTAATACTACGTTTCTATGTATATACTCAACAGCAACACCTGATATCCCTATCCAAGCTTAGTTTGCTGTTTCGTTCATATTTAATGCTTGCTTGGGCCGTGTCCCAAGTGTATAGAGGGGTGCAAACCTGCCTGGATCTTGCTCATGACAGCTCTGCCTATCTGTCTCTCGACTACAGTGATGGCTTCCTACAAGCAAACGGTATGAAAGAAAAAAATTAAAAATAAAAAAACACCCGGTGATCTGATAATGGCGACACTTGGAAAACAGATGTGTTTTTGGTATTGGCTCTTGTGTCATATGTTGGGATATGATGAAAAGTAGGCCGGTTTCAGAGGGGTCATTGGATAGCCACTCCGGCTGTAGAAGCCACCCTATCGTCACTGTCTATAAATCAATGGCTATATTGAGAATTATGGATGGATGTAACTGAAATAACTAGTTGTTATACGTCTCATATGAGCTTGCCTCTTGGTGTGCCGCTGTTTAGTATGCTATACATGTATTACGAGATCTGGAAAGTGACTGCCAGTGTGCCTCCTACGTCAACTTTACAAAGAATTCTCTATCTTGAGTTGTGAAAATGAGTGCAAGGCAATTATTCAAGGAGGTTTTCCCTCACTGAAATTGGCCAAGGCTCTCTCTTGGTCTTGAATAGAATGAAGGAGGGACAGAAAGCCCCCAAGTTATGACCCTCAGCCTTCATATCAGCTCCTATGAAAGGGCCCTTGGTCCCCAGAGAGAACCTTTATGAGCGGCATTAGTTGTTGGGCCACTAATTCTTATATATTCACGGGGTGGCAAGTCTCATCATGGGCTTTACGGCTACAAGTCGTGAGTCTAATCATTACATTGACTGAATGGTGATAAACACGCTAGTTTTGTCTTATACTCAGAGTATGGGATTCATTCAGCATAGTCTCTTAGACGAGAATGAAAATTAATCAGACGGGTTAAATCGAACCATGGTATCGTATTTGAGAGCGTCTACGTGTTGCGTTCACTGTTTGACAAAGGGGTCAAGAAGGGAACTACCAAAGAGATGCTGGAGGAGATACTGAACTGAGATTTCACGCATGTAAAGAGGTACAAGATGAAGCCGTGCCTTATTAAGAATGAATTTGAGAACCAATACCTGAAATTTGCACTGTCTAGGCGTCTCTAACCCGGTCAAGGTAAAAACGACTCTTGAGAGTCTACTTGATCATGCCAATTCATTTGTTCTACCAGTTCCTATACACCTGACACTCCGGTACACATATATTTAAGAGGCTCCCTGGCAGGATCAAAGGCCGTTGACAGCTCGAGGCTACCTATTAGGTTCCCAGATGTAGCCCCCATTGGACCTCCACCGGATATGTTGCTGGAGAGGCCACTGAGCACGTGAACGGGAGCAGCGCTGTACAGTTTCAATGAAGTCAAGGTAGAGGAGCCTTGATACTAGAAAGGATCACAGGATTTCGCTTTTTCATGTTAATTGCAGACACATTGGGCGCTCCCTCGACTGGAGACAGAGCATTTAGGGGCACCATGACTGTGGTTCTTGAGTACCAAGGGTGGAAGCCGAACCTCGTCGGCGTTTGTAGCCAAGTCATGGCTGCACGGATTACCAAAGTTCGGATCCTGTATGATGTATTCATGTTGGTAGTGATAAGTTGAGAATATCATGAGATGACCAGTGACTGTATTCTGGTATTGATGCTCTCCAAGCTAGCCGTCTCGACACCGAGAAGTTCTTTCTCAACGCCCTCACATAGCCGCATAGCAGCTCTCGCTCAACGTTCTTCTTAAGGAGACGCTCCTCCATCCCATTCATAGTCGCGCCAAGGTCCTCCTTGGTCAGGGTCTTGTCTCCCGCGACGGTTGCGGAAGAGACCGCTGGTGGCATTGACGCCAGACCCAAAGAGACCGCTATGACTTTTCGTCTACGGCCTTCTCTGTGAACTGATACGGATTAGGGGGGGAGACCAACAGTGGATGACAGGACTAGAGTCTTCAATAAACTTGTGTCAAATGTGAAGTATATATACGACCAATCAATATAGACAACTCTTACATAGCTAGCATAGCGCCCCCTTTATTAGTATGGCGTCCTAACCACACACATCACCATCGCAGACCATGGCATCGCTCACAGCTTCCCCTTAGCCGCCTTCCTCATGGCCTGAGCAGACCTCAGAAGAGCGTACAGGCTCTGCAGCCTCGGCATCTCAACACCCCTCTCCCTCGCGATCCTCACTGGGTTCCCGAGAATCACCTCGAGCTCTAGGGGCTTGCCGGCCTCCCAGTCGAGAAGCATACTCGGGCGAGCACCCTTGTTCCGCGCCGTGCTCTCGACAATCTTCTCTGGAGCGGCCATGCTCTCAGGGAAGGGTCGTCCTAGGATCCGCGGCACGGCGTCCCGGATCTCATGCATGACGCCCAGGAGGTGCCGGCGCAGCTCATCATCAGCGACCATGTCAGCGTTGCCCCGTCCACCAGAGAGCACGGCTGAGGGGTTCATGGCAGCGTTGATGCACAGCTTGTGCCATCGCACAGTCTGCAGCCCGACCTCGTCGTGCGGTTCGACGTCGCGGATGCCGCCCAGGTCCGTCCACCAGCGGCGGAGGGCCTCGGTGCACTCGGTCCCGCGGCGGCCGAGGTCGGAGTCTTCGGTACCGAGTCCGTCGGTGTAAGGGCCGATGCTGATGCGCGTCCAGCGGTTCTGCCGGATGGTGCCGGGCGACGTCTGCTCCGCGCTGACGACGGTGACGGCGCTGACGATGGGGGTGTCAGGGAAGCGCTTGCGGAAGGGCTCCTCGACGCCGACGCCGTTCTGAATGAGTACAATGCATGACTTGGGCCCGACCAGCGGCGTGATGATGCTCGAGTCATCGCTGATATCCGGGAGGGCCTTTGTGGTCACAAAGATGTAGTGCCAGTCGCGCTTGGCCCCTGACGAACCATCCGTTGTGGCGGCAGCGGCATCAACAGAGGGAAAGGCACCATCCGGAGTGAAGGTGTAGTCACCAAAGGTTCGAGTTAGGAGTTTGACGCCGTCTTTCTGGATAGCGGCATAGTTTGAGCGCGCTACAAGAGATACATGGACGTTTTGGGATGGCTATCACGGGGTCAGCTTGTGTGTATGCCGAGCACATGAGAACCACGTTACATGATGGAGGCGGGAAGCATAGAAGCAGCCCACGGCGCCCGCGCCAATAAAGACGACATTAACACGACTGTATAACGGAATCTCGTGTTAGCCATGATTTCTCACTCTCACGTAAGTTCTAAATCCATTCATCATGGCCGAGGGAAGGGCATTCACCCGCTATCCGCCATGACGACGTAATAATATCCGCCCACGAGGCGTTCTCTTCAATCTCACCGGAGGATTGAACGGTGGGTACGAGTCGAGCGGACTACCTTAGTCCGACGTGTTGGTCTGCTGGTGGGATGTGCTGCGGTCTCTGCTGAAGCTGTCTCTCTGGCCTGATACGTTTACCCACGAGGATGAGTTTAGCAGAGGAACCCCCCGCCACGACGCCCGAGGTTCGCAGAAGGAGGCTTGAGCACACCATCGCCCAGCCAAGCAGCTTACACCGCACCAGGTAGGGGCCCCTGGCTGCTGTTCCTCGCCCCTACAAGGGATATACGAAAGCGTTTGCCCGACCGTCGCCAAAACGGCCAAACAGACACAGCCAGGACACACATCATGACGTTGGATCTATTTTCTGCCTTCTCCCTCGGGCGATCGTCCGTGGAATGAATGCCCCATTATGCCTGTCCTGACCGAAACAGGCCAGTCAGAGGTTGGACACTTGGTCTGGAAATCCCACTCGGAGACAGATCATTTCCCCATTGCTCGCCATCTACTGACTGCCGGAGCTCGTGCTGGCTTGGCTACTTGGTTGAACCACATGCCCCTCTGTCGGCGTATCCATCTGGAAGCAGCTTTGACTGATGATGGGTGCCAGAGTGGGATAGGATGGGATGGGATGGGCCACCAGACCTTGCAACCTCGTGATGGCCCCCGAAACCTGTCCACACGGCACGGGTCCTGTAAGCCATTTCGACACTGCGAAACCTGTCTCTGGCTTCTGCCATCCCATCACGAACTACTCGTGGCGTCCTGGTTGATTGCCCGATTGCACCCCACGGACCCATGTCCGTGTCAGCATCAATCACCATCACGGTCGTTGCGTTGAGCTGTGTCTCTCGGAAACCGTTCCCGCCTGTACCAATCGGTGATGCCGTTCTGCCATATCCGTTGCGGCCTCGGAACACCCCGCCGATCGTTGGCGATCTGTTCGGTGTGCGATCGGGTGAACTTCAGCCAAGCAATGACGGGCGAGAACCGTCACCATCCCTCCCACGCGACGACCGTCATGCTGGACTGCTAAAAGCCACAACCACCACGGCGCGGGCGGCACCCCACGAAAGCTTATGTCGTGAACCAACTGCCGGATGGCTGCATCTCCAAGTCGGCTCGCCGTCGGTCCGTTATCTGTACAGATCACACATCTTCACGTCACCAACAGTCCAGTTATTCCCGAAGCATGTCACTGTGGCCGAGATCGCGACGAGTGTTTTCATCCTCAACCAACAATTCACGAAAAGGTTGTCATCCTGACATGCATGTGCCTACAGCTGATTCCCGGCTTGTCCAAGAAGTCAAGACGACATTCTCAAAGCCGGGTGCCCAGCAACGAGTTCAATTCATCTATGCCAGAGCGAAAACAAGCAGGCCAATGGAGAGCAAGCGCTGCATGTCGATTCTACGTTGAGAAGTCCCAACGTAGGTGCTGGCAAAAAGGTTATTGTTGAGTATGTGTGTTGCTGCATGGGGTTGGTTGGTGTTGGGCTGTCAGTGTTTGGTGTATCAACATGGTTCATCGCATCTCATCGCTTGCGTCAGATGAGGCTCTGGCGGTAAGGGATGTCCGTCATGTTGAGATGCAGGCCGAGATAGACAAGCTATCCGTTCAGGCACGTCCACGAATGATGCTGCCGAAATGGCGGTCTCGCATACACAAGACAGATGCCTGTTGTCTGAGAGTTGATGCTGACGATCCTTTGGCATCTCTGCCAGGCCACCTGGGCGGATGGTCATCACCGCTCCGCTCCGTCTCCCGCAGCGCGGCGGAGGCCGAATCAAGGCGACGACGAGGTCAAATCATGACCATATTGCAGACGCGGAGACGGTCTTGTCCGAGTTTTGAGGGTTGCAGCATCTCTCGGCGATCAGCGGCGATGGATGGATGGATGGATGGATGAGCAGAGTGCAGAGCAGCTCGTGGCGCTCAGATTGAGACGGTGGTTGAGATTCGTCCCCAACTTGTGTGGTTGCAGGTGGAAAAATTTTCTGTCTTGGAGCGATACGGGCGAGTTTTGATTTTGAATCAGGCCTAGTCAGCGTGGGGGTCCTGATCAGGGCTTTCCATTCTGTCTGGTTGCCCAGCGGACCACCGGGCATTAGATTCCAGGCATTGGACCCATTACGGGCAAGTGGTTAGTTAGCCCTGGAACGGCTTGGCTGTCACTGGCTCCAGCACTCAGACGCCCCCCAATCCCCCAGCCGCTGGGCCTTTCTGGCCAATCAGCGACAGCAGCCCCAAAGGCGCGTTTGAGTTGCCCTTTGCGGTCATGAACGACGGCGCTGTCGGTCGGTGTCATCTCGTTGCTGTTCGTCCAAGGCCCCTAGGACAGGGCGGAAAAACTGGAGAACATGAGAGCCGGTCCGTTTGAGAGATCCTTCATCTTGAAATTACATCCGCGGCCAATTCCATCTCCGAGAACCGCGGCTTGCCATGTCATACCGAGCACCGCGGCGGCGGCCGTCGAAATGGCTTCATGTCCATGGACGAGGCTCTGACACCTCTGCCACAGCTTCTGCAGGTGCTCCCTTTGGGGTCGTGGCCAATGCACAAGCAGATGCCACTCGCAGTCTAGACTGACAGGGCTTGCTTGGGTGGGTGGCGCTTATCCATCCCTTGGACCTCTCCTCTGCCACCTCGTTTCGTTCCGCCCCGAGCTGGTACCGAAGCCTTCGCCATCATGATGGGATGGATGATGGATGGTGGAAATGAGGACCCTGGCCTAGAGCCCAAGGAATGACCCGAGCGCCCCTCCCCCTCCTGCTTGCACTGGCTGACCTGAGACGACGAGATTGGCTATGGATCGAGGCAGATGCGGCTAGACGGAAGCGCCATCGCAAGACTCGAGGGGCAGATGCCATCGGGTCCAATTACGCAGCCGCGCCGAGTCCAACTGTGACCAGAACAACCACCAATGCCTACTGGACTGCAACAAGTCGGCAAGTCCAGCCGCCCAGAAGATCCCCAACGTGAATGGATGGATGTCTTCGAGTGAGCTGTCGTCATCTGCTAGTAGCTGTCTGCAAATCCCTATTTCCCAAAGGAGCACTTACAGCAGCAGAGGTAGGGCCTCCTCCCACAGCAGATCATCGCAACGGGTGGAGGTCAGCCACATTGCGGGCGATGGCTTGCAACAGCCGTTCATATCGGCTTCAACCGTGGAGAACGACATGACACAGATGCCGAGAGACGGAGACATGCAATCACGGGGTCTGACCAACTTTTCCAGCGGCGCCCGCACTGGTCGGTCTCGCTCAGTCCACGGAGCCATCACCACTGGTTGGTGAGAGCTGGCATCACCACACACACACACACAACCACACGCGCCCAGCTCTTGAGCTGCATCACCAGAGGAGCTACGTACCTTGCCTGCAGAAAATGAGCAGCCCCCTTGGCTGCTTGGTCCAAGCTCCTCATACAGGCTGCAGGGGCGCTGGCTTCTAGAAAGACTGATGGAACCCAGCGGGAGCCAGGGCCGGGGTGTGAAGCCAAAGAAAAGCTCAAATCCTGTTTGGGGGATGTCCGCTATGCCCTTGCGGGCCAATCATGTCTTGCTGCGACGATGGCGGATGGTGGGACAGGGGCTGGGCCCCAATGGCACGTCTGGAGTCTTGAACAATCCAGGCAAGGCTTCCGGTCCATTTTCGAGTGACTTGACAGACAGTGCGAGATGGAGGCGCGGCAGACGGCCCTAGGCTACCCTACCATGGGGAGGATATGGGATGGGGTTCCCGTTGTGGTTGTCTGCGAGTTGTGTGCAACCCATCCATGCGTCGTCGTTATGCGTGTGATGGCTGAGTCTTGTGTGCCTGTCTGTCCTTGGACCGGGGTTCACCAAGACGGTGCCACCAGACAAGTGACTGATGATGAGGCTGACCTGGTCTGACAATTCGCCAGGCCATGACTGACAATGCAATGGCGGTGTCCGTGCCATCAGATAAAAGCTGGGGGAGCTAACATTTCGGCCAGCTAGGAATGCTGTGGGTTTTCCTGCAGAGCGTCTTGTGCCTAAATGTCAACAGCCGAAGTCGCACAGCCTTGAAGCGGTTGAAGACGGCCTGGGAGAATCGGCGCCACCTTTCCGTTACCTCTGAAGCATGCTTGGATACTTCGGTCTCCTGTTTGGGTAATAAACACTATCGGTGGTGCGGTGTGATGCAATGCCAGCACTACTGGAGGGCATACTATCCAGACATCAGGCACTTCAGCGGCCAGGTCGGGATACTCTCATGGCATATGGGGAGACACGGGAATCTGTAAACCCCAAGCGACAGTGGAGCCAAGGACCATCACTATCCTGGTCGACTCCCTGAGGAACTGTTATCATGAACAAATTCACGATGCGACTGATCTCCAGTGTCGTATTTCTCCATCATAACCAAAGACCCCATAGCGAGAATTGCGCGAGCTAAGCATGAACCCCTGCTCTTCATCCCGCGGTTCCGCCCAAGACAAGTCACAAGCGACAGTAGCAGCAGCAAGAGCAAGGAACGAGCAGCTCAGGACCCTGCGTGAGCCTCGTGGGCATAGGAGCTTTGCGCGAGGGCTTCTGCGCGGGCGCAGGACGTGGGGATCGAAGTGAGACCTTCATAAGCCTCTCAGTGATTAGTTGATGGGAGAGGTCACCACCTTCGGTACCTGCGTGGCTTCCGTGACACTGCAGTCTCTCTTGGACATATCGTGAGATTCGACCACCCACTCTTGCCCCAGACAGTGAGGACAGACCATCGTCGATGTCCGGTCGTCTGTTCCTCCGATGCTCGCTCGGCATGCGCATCGAAGCGTGAGGAGTGGTGGGGGTTAGCACCGCGCCTGTCGCTTTGGGCGGCTCTCGGTTGCTATTTGATGGCGATCTAGCGGCCGGATCGCGGAGCCCAGAGACATTCTCCTGAATTAGACAACTCCGGCTTGTCGAGAAGGGCTTCAACCTCTTGGGGTTTCTCCGGCCGGTGAGATGGTCGACGAAAGTGGGGAGACCACCACACTCCTCTGTTGCATCGCATCATTGTCATTCGCACGAACTGTCATGGGCGGGGCCTGGTGGATAGCTCAGGGATCGTAACTCCTTGTCTCCACTGGCTACTGGCAGTGGGCATGTCGACCAGCCAGAGTGCGAGCTGGCAAGCTATGATCTCCAGAAGGCTGTAGCCCATTGAACAAGTCAGCCAGCGTCTTGCCAACACAGCAACGCCGCACCACCATGCATCTGCCATTTACATGCGATGCATCAATGCAGCGGTAGAATTCGGGGCCGCTCAGCATGTCCGCCCATGTCCCGGCCGGTTTAGGTTTCCGCCGGGGCTTGATTTGGGGTTGGCATGGCCGGCAGGAGACGTGTATCTTCTGACAGGTGGAATGCCAGCCGATGCAGACCAGGGACCATAAACATGACAGCAGCCCGAGAAAGCAACCCGAGTTTCCATGTCCAGAGCATACCTGCGTACGCGTCGAAGAGACAGCGGGGCGATAGCGACGACGACGACGATGACGACGAAGGGCGACGAAGGCACATCTCTGTACCAGCTATCTATTCTCGCACTCAGCAATTGCTCAGGCTGTTACTGCCAGTAACACCTTCTTGAAGGAAGCATACATAGCAACTTGCCCCGGCACCCGCTCGCCCGCGCTGTCCCGTCGGGATCCGTGCTGACATCGCGGGGGAAGTTGGGGAAATAGTGCAGCCTCCAGCAAAGAATGCGAGACCACAATGCGGGATGTTCATGTCACCAATACATACCCGCGACGCAAGCCTCCCGCGTTTCGGGGTGTATCCGTACGTACGTATTCCGAAATCGAGGCCGAGTGACTGGTCCGTAGTGTGCACACACCGGGCAGAGACGGGCTCTAGTACAATGCTTATTAGACGGGAACCTGACGATGCCAATGGATCAGAGGATGTCTCACCTCGTGGAAGCAGAGCGGCCCAGTGAGCCTACGGGAGGTCAGTCACAACCCGGAGCTGAGTGCGCCCAGAGTGCGGCGAGGAGGGTTTCCGCTATAGCCCAGGTTCAGTCTGGACTTGAACCAACAAGGATAGGCTAGCCAAGGTGAGGCATCGCATCGTGTCCGAACGATTCTACCGGGCTAGGTAATGGAGCAAGCGTGAGGCTTGTGTCCGGTTTGCGCAGGTAATAACCAACTCGGCCCAAGTTCAAGGGGCTATGAACACCATCAGCAAACCCAGCCAAGACTGCTCAGCCTGAACCGCCCACCCCTGGATCGGCGGTCTGTACATAAGTGCGCTTGTTGTGGTAACACCATCAGTGCTTAATTTGGATATTGAGAGGCGCCCTAGAGAGCCAATGATTTGCAGGGTCCAAGAGGGTCGTCAAGATCACCGTCTTTGCGCATGGCAAATCCGCCGCGACAAAAGAAAGCACAAGATGTCGGCTAATGTCAAGCACAACAGGCGGCTGCACTCCCGGCCCTGACGTATCTTTACACTGTGCCCTTAAAGGTAGACGAACGGGCCGGGGCGCTGGGCTTCATGGGTAAAGCAATCTGGGATTATGGATTTCTGACAGTCTGGGCCTCCACGGGACAGTCGCGTGGACATGCTGACCAGGGTCCTTGGAAGCACGATGATGTCGTTGCCTGCGGCAAAATGGAGTCAGCAATTATCAAGACAGCGAGAATGAAGCGATGGTATCAGACGGCAAAGCAATTCAATTCAGATGCCACAAAGCAAAGCAGAAACAAAACAAGTACCAAGACATATTGTCAAGGCATAACAAAGCAAAACAGGGCGCATGTCCAAATAGCAAAGGCAGAATTAGAGAAACGCAACAGCTGGCTGACCATGATGAACCTTGCAGGCTGCTGCCGCACCATGCAGAACCCGAATCTGATCCAATCAATCCTGGGAGGGGCGGCGGCGAGCCTCGTCTCTTCTTGGGCATGCTGTTTCCGCCAAGGTCCAGGGTCGTACATCGAATCCATGATCTTTCGGGATAAAAGACGGATGTAGTCGAAGGGTAAGCGCGCGCCCTTTGGAGAAGAGACGGAAGCCAACGTGGAGAGGCATTGCATTGCTGGTGGAGTCGAAACTGTGCTTGTAGGTCCCGTGAGAGAGAGCTGTACCTAGACATACGTAGGTAAGAGGGAAGGTCCTGTTAGTTGGTGCTGTGCTGTCCATCCGAGACAGGAGCAGCATCAAGAGGCGCCTTCCCTGGCTGAAGCTACCTGTCTACATGTGGTCCGGCAGGCGGCACAGAGCCTTGCATTTGCATCTGCGCTTGTACGGAGCATTTCGACAGCAATTTACATGGTGCATGCTAGCATCTAATTGACCGAGGACATCAAAAGCGAATTAATCAATGAACCCGGTCCGGTGGTAGCTTTAGAGTAAGAGCACAGCGAGTTTCCGAGTAGAAACCGACCATCTGCTGCATGTCTTGTTTGAATGGATCGTCCCGAAGACGCTCCGTTGACGGTGACGATATGTACGTAAAAACTTTTTTTTTTACTTTTTCCCCTTCTTCACCAACCTGGAGCCGCTAAGCTAATCCGCGATTAGATTGCCTCGAGAGGAAGCCTAGATGAAAGACGTATCCGTATCTGGAGCTTGCGTCCGGCCAATGATCTCAGGCTTCCCCTGCCCTGACCTTGCCCTGGCCCTTTCGTGCCGTGGTTGATTCGCTTTTCCAGGTCCCCGACAGGACCCAGGCCCCAAGCCCCAGCCAACGGCCGCTAGAGTGTGAGATGTCGATGCTGTAGTGCCGTGGGAGGTGCTCCGTCCACTGCAGCACAGGGCATGTCTTCAAGCACACGACGATGCCTGCTTGCCAGGCCTCTGAGATGCATCCGATGTCCGGCTCTCGCAGGGGCGCAGGCTTGCCCTTGGATCTGACGGGCCGAGTCACAACTGGCATTCTGGCAGAGAACACTCGACATCTGCTGCAGCGCCCAGCTTCTCAGTGCTTTGAAGCAGACGCCGGCCTAACAGCCTGTCCAGCGCTTCAACGGACGGTTCAGCGGCTCTGTTGTACTGGATTCGGCTGACTCGAGGTGGCTGCAACGTGGTGGAAGAACGCTGTGGCTGTTTGACAAGTTCATGTCGGCCAGTCAGATTCTCCCACGAGCCCGGATTCTCCCATTAAGCATATCCGATTGGAATTCCGATCATCCCTCCAGACTAATTACCGTCTTCCCGTTGCCGTCTCCTTTCGGTAGGTGAAACCGGGACAAGCTCCTTCCAACTCGCGCTTGATGCTGGCAGTACGTAGTAGCATGTGCTGTCCTGCCCGCGTTATGAAGGAAGCAGCAACTTACCATGCCCTGTGCTGTGCTGCGGCTGCTCCTTCTCGCTTTGTGCAGTCCGTCAACTCCACCCGTAGTTCAGACTCGACCAATCTCGCTCGCTCTTCATGATCCATCCGCTATCACCATGGTGGACAAAGCCACCATCCCACCGTCCCCAAGCTCCACTACTTTCAAAGGAGTCTTGTTGAAGGGCAATTTGCTATTTCCGATGAAAGGCGGAGGCCACCAGCAACAATGTCGTCTCTCAGCGGAAGATAGGAGCATGCCCTTACGTCCTCGGAAACACCTGAACGAGCTGCTACAGTACATCTGACAGGTGAGGAAGCCGGCAGCCAACATCATTCATCTCCGGTCGCCCAAATGCTTCTCCAGTGTCACAACCTGAACCCTTGCAGAGGAGTGAGAGGGCGCTATTCCTTACTCGGGACTGATCCCACTCTTCACCCACGGGCCATGGATGATGGGCCACAGGCCACGGACCACTGGACAGTTTGTCATGGTGATGGTCTCTGACACGCTCGTCATGGTCACTTCAGAACCCTTGTCCTCTGTTCCAGCCCACGCACGCTTTCCACCCCGGCGCCCCAGCCCGGTCAACTCGCCGCTTGCGCCATTCGTCCCACACACTGTACAGCCGAGTATCCTCGATCGCGCCCGTGTCCGCGCCTCCACGCCGCCTCGCCTTGCTATTCCGGGCAAGGGCCTCGGGGTCTTGGGCCTGGGGGATTGTGGGCAGAGGAGCAGGTCGGCCGCGGGCAGGCAAGCAGCCAGGCATTCTCAGGCAAACGCAGCTAGCGAGGAGGCAAGAAATCAAAGCATGACGGGCGATGGGATTTGGGTCGGGAGTTGATTCGATTTGACGGGATGATCAAGGGACCATGACAGGGCAAGGGACCAAGGGGGCCAAGAAACTGATTCACTGACACAGAGCCCGCTGTGACCTTGCCGCCCGCCGGGGCGTGACACCGCTGTCGAGAATATTGGACCTGGGTCAGGCTCACCCGTTCCATCGAGATTCATAAAGAGCATCATGCCCGGCTCGCTTCCATCTCTGCTCGAACTTGGTTCTCCTTTCTCTGCTTTTTCGACTTTCTGCCTTCTGCGCGCACTCCCATCTCGCTCCTTTGCGTGTGAGAGTACGGTGCGTTCCTGTGGGTGCGCGCTTGGTTGTGCGGTGTGCTCTTCTGTTGGAACCGGCCGCCGACGTCACCAAGCTACCAGGTCGACGAACGACGCGAAACGAAAGCCTCTCCAACACTCCGACCCTCCGGGCCGACATCTCCACCCACAAACGTCTCCAGCAAGGCGGCTTGGTCTTGGCTGTCGACGACATCGACCCTAGGTGGCCCCCGAGCTGAAGGCGCCAAACCCGCTTGCACACACGAGACTGAGAGAACCCCGGTCCTGCCGCCGACCTCGTCCGCCCATCCATCACTCACTCATTCCCACGGCGCACTCCCCTCCACACCCACCCGCACTCGCACACCCAGTTTAGCCAGCGATCCAACCCGGCCACAAAGCTAGGTACCGTACCTTCACAGGACCCCAAGGCTCTGCTCTCCAAGGGAAAAATCCCCACCCACCGGCCGGCGCATCTCCACTCCCGTTCCTCTCTCATCAATTGGCTTTGTCCAACTTGCCCTCGAAAAGTTTTATTGCCTTCTGCTTCTTCTCTTTCTCCCAGTCTGCCCGTTCAGCCTCTTCCAGCTCCTGCTCCAGCTCCGCCGCGACATGTTTTTATGACTGTCCGGTGTTCCAAGCTCTCTCGACCCGTTTTCCCCATCCCTATCCCACACTACTTAGCGTGGAAGCCATCCCTACCTGCGTCGCCGGAACACTTACAGCAACCCTTCGAGGTCGGTGTTAACAAGACGACACGGTGCCCCAACAATTTCGACAACTAGTTTCATACAAGTCGTCGAGTCCTCTCCGAATATACGAAGTCGCTTTCCTCTACATAGAAACTACTTCGTACTTCGATAACTTCTTCCGCCGCCCAGCTCTCGATCCGACTCCCAGCCTTGTCTAGTCACAGCCCCCGCCAACATGATAATTGACGGAGAGAAATATGCTTGCGAGGCTTGCGTTCGCGGCCATCGTGTAAGCAATTGTCAACACTCTGGTATGTCGCCTATTCTTCTTGGACATATTTCCCGGTTCGAACCGTGGTCGTCGTCGTCCCCATGGCTGGTCCATCTCCCATGCCGCCCCGCTGTCCTCGGGCCTCATTGATATGTGGGCATTTGCTGATATTCACTGCTCCACAGACCGCCCTCTTCAGCATATAAATAAGAAGGGTCGACCTGTATCCCAATGTGCGCATTGTCGCGCCATGCGCAAGTCGCGTTCCGCTCATGTCAAGTGCGACTGCGGCGAGAAAACCAGCAAATGTGCCCACTTGCAACCGACCGTCGAAGGGCACACCGGTGAGCTTCCTCTCGTCTCCTCAATGACCATGGACCTGAGGAGACATGATGGATTTGAAATTTTCTAAACCTTTCGCAGAGACATGCTGCTGTAACCATGGCGGCCGCTGCAGCTGCTCTCTCAAGAAGGAGCCAGCTCTTGATACCGTCCCCGAGTCCGACTCGGAGCGAGAGTCCTTGACAATGAGTGCTACCGGCCGTCCCAAGCCCCCGGGTCGGCGACGAAGAGCGAACACTGTTCACTCGGACGGTGTCTTGACCTTTGACCAGAATGGTCACCATAAACCCGCCCACCGGAGCAACCGAGTCGCGCAGAAGTGTGGCCCATACCAACTCAACAGGGTCAACTCAGCCCACAGCACCGGCAGCCTCGGCACCGATAGCATGCTCAAGGGCGCTCGGGAACCTCCCAGCAGCCGGGCACGCGCCGCCTCTACCCGAGAGCAGCGACGAGTCAAGTCGGAGACCGCTTCGCCGCTCATGAGCGGTGCGACAGGGTTCCAAACCCTCAACGGCAATCTCCCTCCCCTGGATCTGTCAGGCATCGAATATCCTCCCTACATGGCCAACAGCACGTTTGATCTTTTCGGATCAGGGTTCAACTCGGAGGCGGACGCTCCCATGTACAGCGCAGGACTGAGCGCGACATCGGTAGACTGGAGCCACTACGATCTCACAGACATGAAGGGCGACAGCTTCACCCCTTCAAGTTACAGCCAGGCTGGAACTCAAAGCTTCAACGGTCTCTTTGACTTTGGCAGCGGCTCGGAGCAATTGCCCCATCTTGCCAACACCACTTCGACCTCGGGTGAGGTATCTGAAGTTGAAGACTTCTTGCCTGGAGGCGACGGGGATTTTGACGGCCTCGACGGATTCGGTCGTGGCAACAGCTTCATGCGACAGAACAGCGGCATGATGGCTAGCTCAGCTGACCTCAGCAGCATCGACTACGACAGCTTCTACAAGGGAGCCGACAGTGGCCCAATGGCTGGCGCCGGTCTCTCGATGGTCGAGGACGACCCTGCGTTCTGGATGCCCAACTACAACGAGCGCAGCATCACAACCATGGACGAAAGCCCGGATCACCTCGGTCCTTCTTCAATGCCCACTTTCTGGGACATGTGAAGATATTTGGGGACCTCGAATATTATGGCGTACACATACCAATACCAATACCAATACCAATACAATACCCCTTTTCGGTTTTTAGTTTTGAAATCATTTGGGCAACGCAACGGAAGGCGTTGAAAATACCACACGATAGGAGGTTACGAGGGGCATGGCCTCTTGAATTGAGCGAATACCAACAAAATCCATACGTTTTTACTCTGAGCGATACAGACGCTCAACACAAACAACACCATGGAAATCCCGAAGTCGACGCACACACGGCGGGAGTAAAGTCTCGTCCGCATCGACAGGCCTCTCGGGTTCCAACAATGGTGATGATGATGACAGACGACGTTTTCATCGACGAGGTAGACCAGTTTTGGGTCATGACAATCAACAAATTTATTTCCTTTCTATACATTTCATTGAGGGCGGTTGGGACGGGCAGGTACAGGCGTGATTGGTGTTTTGGATTGGGCACGAAAACAAAGCAAGGACGCACGATATCATGTTGGCCGATACAGAAGGAAGAGCAACGGAATTGATGTGCTGAGTCGAGTTTGCGAAAGAATGCGAGACCAAGGCGGGGGATACCCAGAATCGAGTGATGAAGCGACGGCAAAGACGGACGGACAATGGCTGGCTGGCCATGGATGTCATGACACGACGCCCAGAGCCACGACGCCCGTTTTGGTTGATATGCATGCGAATCCATGTGCGTGGGGAAGATCGAGACCAGATCAGACACATACAAGATTGAGGGGGGGGCGGATGAGATGAACCGCACATATGGTTCGAGATAGACTTGATTGTCAGGTGGTTTTCTTTCTGTTTATTCTTCTTGCACCGACATTATTCTGTTGCTCGTCATTCTTCTTTATCTCTCTCTATTTACTTTGTCTGCCTCCTGACATGACACCCAGCCGGCTACGAAAAACAGTACTCGGCGAGGACGTTTTACGCAATAGACATATGACTGAGGACCAAGACCAGACGAGTCGAGGTCCATGAGCCAACCACCACAAACTGTTCCGTTCCGTTCCCTTGGACGCACGCGCGCGCAGCGCAATTAGTGATGATATTGACAAGGATTAATTACATTCTAGCATGCCTCATTCGACAAGCTTGCCTCGGGCCTGGACGTCGGTGTTGGTATGGATTTCTTGGTATCAGACATTTTGCACAGCACAGCACAGCACAGCACAGTACAGCATCCCCTCCCACAGTCCGTCACCGGACGCCCGGAGATCAGTGCTCGGATGGACCGAAATCCCGATGGGATACCCGAAGAGTTCCCCTCGTTTTTGGGGTTTCCTGGGAAAAAGAAGGGTGCTTCTCCAACAGGTAGTGGCCTGCGTTCCGGGTTCTGGCGCATCCATCCATCGCATCGTGGTCTGGCCTGGGGGCGGAAGCTCACTTCTCTGGGGGTGTCGGGTCAGAGGTGGCCCAGTGCGCCGCCACGCTCACGCTGCCCTACCCTGCCCTGATTACTGCACTGCACTGTTTCCCCCATCTTCCCCCCCTCCCCCCATATTCTTACCCCCTGTTCGACCCCGGTCTGGAATCCCTGGAATCATGGGGAGACGAGGACGTGCACCTCAGAATAGCTCGGTGGGTGCTAAGACCATGCCATCTTGGGGGGAGTTTGATGTGTCTTGACTTACGTACAGGGCCCGCCGGGATTATTGGCCATCCATTCTCATCAATTATCAAAACCCGACCATTGTCATGAAGATTTTGGACGAGGACGAATGGAGATTGGGGGCTGGAGACCTAACAAGCAGCAGGCTGGTTGCCCCACCGGACACCAGCTCGAATCCATTTGTTTGCCGCTCAAATCCGTGGATAGGATCCTGGGGACTTGAGACGTACGTACGTATGTTACGTGACCTGGATGTGGTTACCTGCGGCTGCGCCTAGAAGCATCAAGAGAGACGAATGAGCAGTGCGGCGGCTAAGCATGGCCATATGAGGCTGAACCAGCCCTCAAAGCATTGGATGGATGATATCCAAGAAAGCCCATTCTCATGTGGATAAAGATCCTCTTTAAAAAGGTCATCTGGGCCGTCCTGTAGCGTACGGGGCAGCAGGTGGAGAAGATGGAAGCCCTTGATACAGCTACGGCTCCAGCTAACAGTTTCATCTAATCCAACTACCAACAGAGAAAGGACAATCCATGTATGTCTACTTTGCTCTGTTGTTTTGCCGCCTCAAGCCCCCTCGGGCAATGATGCGACGCAGACGGAGCTGCACGGCATCTTTTCTGCTTGCTTGCTCGCGACGATCCCCGTACCCCGGCGACTCGAAACAAGAGAGAGAGGCCGGCACGGACAAGACAAGACAGGTCAGTTGACCGGGGCCGGGCCGGCCAGGTACAACCGACTTGGGCCAGATCCTTTCCATTTTCTTTTTTTCTGCTTCATATTACCTGCAGTTGGAAGAGGGGTGGCGTACAAAAATCAGTCACTTCTTATTCCTGATTCCCCAGTTAGAAATCTCTGTGTTCATGATGGGGATTGGATCGGATCGATCTGCAAAAAAAAGAAAGAGATTTGCGAAACAAGCCGAATCCAAAATTTCGATGGGGGAAACCAACGGCGTTTCTCCCCAACTGACCGCTCCCCTACAGATTTGCTAATTGCCCCCCAATGCTTAGCTAGTCAGTCTGCCTCGTCATGTTAAAGCCATCTTTTTTTTTCTTCTTCATAGAGTCATGCTTTGAAACGAAGCGCGTCGTTGACTCTCATCCAATCACGAGCTTGCGGTATCGGGGAGGGACGTTTTTTCTAGCAGAAACTTCTTTTTTTTTTTCTGTAGATCAGGTACACGGCACTGTATCTAATCAGGGGGTGGGCGAGGATAAACTTTTGCTCTTTTTTTACTCGATACACTCAAAGGCGTGTGTAATTGAAATGGGAGAATAGAGTTATGACGACCTTGCATCCAACTTTGATGCCCGTTGAAAAGTCAATTCCAGACGTTGAGTCCTGGCTGTATTTGGCCTAGATCCCCCCCCATCCATCCTCTCGGGTTCCATTTCTACTTCCGCTTCATGAAGGATATGAATATCCGTGTTTGCGAATCGTATTTCTGTTCATTTACCCATACATAATACAGAGCATCATCCATGAATTATATGCCCTGGTTGTAGCAATAAATCTCATATAGGGGCGTATTACTCGTACAGTGCTTCTCACTCCCGTTCTTCCGTATCGTGATATTTCCCTATGCAACATCCAGATACCCTGATGCTAGCGACGGGCCAAAGGCGATGTCATCGCCTCCAGGCGCGATGCCTTCGTGTGCCGTCGCAAGATCCGCCAGGTGCTGGAGACCCTGGCTTGCCGTTGCCTCTACCGAGGACGTTGGGCGCATCTGCTCCGAGAGCTTATCACGGACGCCGTCCCATATTCCAGGGGGTTTCTCCACAATGTCCTTGATCAGTTGTGTCGCTTCCTCTCGCGAGCTGTCAATCTTGCACAGCTTCGTTAGCGACATCGAGACCAGTGAGGCAAAGTGGTTGACGAGGGGGCTGCGTAGGTGTCCGTTTGCAAAAAGAAGGTTGACCAGTTCCTTGGTTGGCCACATCGTTTCCGCTGGCGTTGCCCCAGGCCTCAGAAGAGTCACAAGGAGCTTGCAGTGCCAGTACGCGAGGTGGACCATGGGGTGCGACGCAGGCTCAATATGCGCTGGCAAGTCTTCTCTGTAGTTCTCGATATAGTCCACCAGAATCGCCGCCATCGGCTCTTCTGTTGTTGATGCTCCAGGTTGAAGTGTTGATACAACATGTGATACACGGTTGAGCAGTTTCGACAGCCCTGATGGGAATGTTAGCATTCAATGACTTGCATCCAGAGGACAGTTGCTATCACTTACGAACGAGGTAGAAGCACACTTCTCCGAGCATGTTCTCAAGGCCAGGGGGCGCCACAACGCTACTGTCAGGTATTTGCGCAGGCTTTCCTGTGCCTGCCGCATACCAACGATCCATGAGGATCAGGGACCACCATATCCGCACACATAGTTGATCGTCAGAGTCTGGTTCTGACGCTGACTCCATAGGGGTATATCTCCAGAGCTTCATCGAGTTGGCCAGCGCAACAGCTCGGGCCAACAGGAATGGAAGAGTTGGGGATGACCGCCAGTCAGCATCGATGATGAGCAACAGCAGCGCTTGTGCATGGACAATGTTAGTGGCCTGCGTGTGCGACGCCTCGTTGCTCTCCCACTCGTTGAGGAGAGCACTCGCCAACTTTGTATCGCCTCCACCAGAAGCCGTCACAGCGGGTAGAGCGTTCACAAATGCCGTCTGAACAGATGATGGACATTGCGCGAGGAGAGCTTGCAGCCGGCTCTTGTTGCTCGGCAGAATCGGGTAGACTGGCTGTACACTTGACAGGTAGCTACCAGGCTGTTAGTTGTGGAGTCTAACTCATTCATAAGCTTGCCTACCTGTGCAACATGCTCTCATCGACATCAGACACCTCGCCCGTGTCAGACATTGCGATGTCCATGGCAGCCATGGGGGGCTTGGAGGGGGTCTCATCCGTCTTGATGGCAGTAGGCTGAGGTGCCAAAGAGCTCGTGCTATAAGGAGCGTATCCCTCAGATGCTCCTGGGGATGGCTGGATGCGGTGCTCCGAGCCCCATGGTGTTTGACGTGAAGGCGTGGCAAAGTCGTTCGTCGAGATACTCGAGAAAGGTCGCTTACGGTTAGAATCCTCTCCTTGACTTTGTCGGGGCCTGTCCGAGACGAAGAGCCTATCAATATCGTCTTGGCTCAGTGCACCCTCTGACTCGAGCTTGTTCTCGATGCTGTGAATACGATCGGCCAGCTCCTTGATATATCTAGGACGTTGTCAGTTTAACACATAAACACAGTTCACGAGAAGACATACCCTTTGCTTGGGCCTCGTTTCTGAGGCACACGGCTAAACAAGCATCGGATGGAAGATCGGGCACAGCTAGAACAGGGAGCTTCTCCAGTATCTGACTGAGCGTCACACTTAATCTTCTTGCGACGGCACTCATCACATGCTCTTGACACCTTGGATCGCTTGCGAGGTGGGATGCTGTTGTCGATGGGATACTGGGGAGGCATGGGCGGACCAACTGGGACGGGCATAGCATGTGACACCATCGGGTCGGTAGTGGGAGTGTCTTGCACGTAAGACGGGGTTTGTTGCTGGTCGGGCTCGGGGTGAGGCATGATGCTCCGCAGGTTGGGGTCTTCAACGTTCATGTTGGGGTCTGTGGTGGGCATCATCGAGGTCCCAGCTAAGCCCTGGCCGAGTTGGGCGGCCAGTTGCAGCTCTTCAAGATTGGCGGGACGAGTGATGTGCTGCTGAGGGGTCTCGGGCTCTGGCGGAGGTAGTTCGCCCTGATCATGCTCAGGGACCGGCACATGCTGCACCTGGTCAGGGACATGGTGCTCTGGCTGCTCGTGGTGCTGCTCGTGATGGGCCTCATGATGCTCATGGTGTTCTTGGTGATCCTGTGCGCCCTCTCGACCTCCAGTGTTGTAGAAGGGACCGGCCTCCATGGCCTCAGCTCCAGGAGAAGGATATGTTATGTTGGCATCCTCCGCCTCGGTGTCTCGACTCGTGCTCATGGTTGTGGGTGGACTTTTAAAGATGCAGTTGACAAAATCGGACAAACGCTCTATTCACAGGGGAGAAAGATCGTCACTCGGCGCACAGTAGATGCGCAGTGAGGTTGATTGTGGTGAAGCTCAACCGTCACGACAGGTGAGACGCGATATTACCGCGACCCAGCTAGACCCTTCGCGACGCGCAACGATGTCACTGGACGAAGCCATTGTTAGCAGTGGCTCAACGCGATGATGACGAAATATGCGTGATGGTGAACGAGGGAAAGCACGGTAGGCAAGAGTGCAACGTGGACGCGACGACGGCGGCAATGCGCTCGTTCGTTCGTGCGGTGGACATGCAAAGGGCTACATCTTGGTCCTGGCGACTTACACGACTCTCTCTTTTTGGGATCGGAGCAGGATAAATGCGATGCGACGGCAACGCCTCGACGGAAGAGGAAGAACTCGGCCCCGATGACTTGGGAGCGACGGCGGGCTGTGTGGGTGTTTTGACGAGATCACGGAGAAGGAAGAATTTTTCGGAGGGCGGCGGGGAATGCTCGGCAGGCAGTGAGGAATGGGTGGAGTGGCAGAGCGGGATGTGATGGGCTTAGTCATCCTTCTTGGACGTGATGGAGACCGAGTTGCCCTCGTGCCTGGAAGTGGCTGTCTGTTTTGATGCTGAATCTGTGCCAAAGGATTGAGCAAACTCGCTTGCTACAAAAGACGCAATTCGCTCTCTTGTCGATGGTATGCATATTCTTGTTCGTCAAAATGGCTGGTGTTTGTTCAATTGATCCTCTCTGCATTCTCAATACAGCGGGCTCTCTCACCAACTACCTCTACGTGCCTCCCTAGGTACCTTGTGACTGTCACCTTCAATCGATACAGGATATTCACATCTCAACTCTACAAGCAAAGCAACAGAATATCCCAAGAACATCACCCAGATCATCTTCTTGGTTGAGTACCTATTTAAACCATCTCGCTGCAATGCCCACACGGATTGTTTCCCTCTCACGTTGTAACGTTATACTGAAGGAACAAAGCTTGGGCTTTCGGTCCAGGCCTCCGACTCTTAGGTAATTATGATCCGACAAATCGCAATGACCAGCCGTCTTGTGATGGCTCCCGGCACGTTCTAGAAAGAGACCCTAGAAATGCGTGAGTAACACTCGACTCCAGGCAATGACACCCAAGTTTACTCATATTCAATGCTCAGGGGCTCACGAGATGCGCGAAGCCTGTTTTGACCATTGGCCCCTTGGACAGGATGAACATGCATAATCCAACCTTGCAACCTTGTTCCTACACCAAGCTGAATAGGTAGCCAATGCCGTTTACAGCAATTACAGACCCAAGAGCCGGAGGAATTCGCTCAACTCCCCGAATAAATAACCTTTCGCTTGTATGGGGTCGCATCCATCAGGGCCTCCTGGCATTAGCCGCTCGAGCCGCTCAGAATCCTCCCTTCAAATCCATTCTATGCCATCTCTGGATTTGTTTGCAGCCGACTAAGTGGTTGATGACAAAAGTGCGAATTTGCACAAAGTTGGTTTGGTCGGAGTCGGGTCCGAAACAGGAGCCGCAGCAAGTCAACAAGCGGTTCCCAACGAGGAAAAGAGATTGACGCACCTCAACCATCAAAAGCCAGTCATGGCGTCTCACATAGGCTAAACAGGCTGAGAGATGGATCAGGGCTTCGGTCCTACCGGCAACGTCGATATGAAGCGACCCAGTACCGGCGGCACGACGTTGGTGGTGATGGACCCCTGACATGCACAAAGTTCTCGGCGTCGGTTCCGAAGAGGCTAGCGGGCAGTAGCCTACCTTGCCTCTGCAGATGGACCCCCACTGAACAACTTGGACAAACGAGTTCACAACCAAGGACTTGTCTCACAAAGAGCTCATGTTTGCTTCTGCTCAGTGACCTCGAGTGATGACGACCAGAGGGCAGAGCCAACCAGACAGGTCTCCTGACAGTTGATGGTTGACGGTACCGGCCGGGCAAAAGCATAAATGGCGTGTTCGGCGATCCTGATGTGACCAAAGAGTTTGCTTTTGCTCTCCTGGAGAGAGATGATGTTGTCTCTTTCCATCCCGGAGTAAGACACGGCCGGGGGATCCGCCGGCAGCTGCGGACATGATGAGGCTCTGAGGCCCTGCGGTGCCGCGTCTTGGAGGCGCTGACTCGCCCAACTTATTTGGTATCGGAAACTGCCCGGGCTGGTCAAGGTGAGAGCCGCTGAGAAAAGAGGCTGGATGGATGGGGAAGAAGGGTTCGTCCGAGAGAGGCGGGAGACAACAGGCGCGCGCTGAAACATGGACGCTTCAGCAGGTCGCTGCAGAGGTGAGCATGACCCCGGCGGCTCCTACTGGTTGACGTGCGCTGTAGTGTACTGTGGTTGCAGCGAGTGGGTGCCCTGAATGCTGCAGCCGTGGCAGCACCCTTGTCATTGTCTGCTGGTCGGTCAGCCACGTCGCCCTTCCAGAAGCCAAAAGGGATGGCCTCTATCATGCCCATGCCCGTGGGTATGGGCATCTCGCGCGCGGGTGAATGTCATGGATCCATCCAAGGAGCGGGCCTTGCAAATCACTCCGCCGCCCGTCACCTCATCGTCGTCCCCGTCCGCCGACAGTTACAGTTAATCTTCCTAGCCCGCCCAGACTGGCCTCACTGGGGCCATTCCCAGCAGTGTCCTTCAGGTGCTCCCTGCTTGGTCAACTTCTCCTTCCATTCCTTCCACCCGCCGGTACCCTACCCTTGTCCCTTGCCTGGTGAGCAGGGCTGTTAGTCGATTTTGACGGCATGGAGACTACAACGTAAAGAGGATTGGGGAGCATTTTGTTCTTAACTCCCGTGTTAGCCTCCACTTTCCTGTCTCAGGGTTCCAGTTCCGTTTCCCTCACACTTTCCATCTCTGCGTCTTTTCCCTCTCCCTTGGATTCTTCTTGAAGCCCCCTTGCCTCGAGACTACATCATCGCCTTGTCCGATGGCCATCCTCGCGAGCTGTCGTCATCTCTCATTAGCTCAGACGGCGGTTTTCAGGTCTCAATGACCCCGACAAAATAGTCCTCCCCCGTCTTGCAATACACCCTTCTTCTCTTAACGTGGGACACCCAACCATCTAACCCTTCATCAACCGCGCAATGTTATTAAGCATGGATGTGATGAAGATGCGAGACTGGACCTATCTAGAGGACCCCCCTAAAGATATTGGTCCAGCTCGACATATTCTCGAGGTATACAGCAAAATTCCTTACAATGACCTCGATGATCACATCGACGTGTTGTAAGTGCTGCCCTGGCTCGAGTACCCCCATTTTCGGCAACTAACAGCATATCCCAATGATCAGCGCGAGAAGGCTTGGTGCATATCCCGCTACCCCTTTGTTGGACGATGGAAGTTTCTCTACATCCCTGACCCCAAGGATCCTCGCTACCAGCAGGTCCTCTTCCGCCTCAATGTCGCCGGCTCAAGAGATGTCCTACTCGACCTGGGCTGCGGAGTTGGACAGGTCATCCGGCAGTTCCGCGCTGATGGCGTGGATGGCGCACAATTAATTGGCACAGACCTGCAATCCAAGTTTATCGACATCGGCTACGACCTCTTTCAGGATCGAGACCTGCTCGGTGCAACGTTTGTTGCAGGCGATATGTTGGATCCCGAGGACAAGGAGCTGGACACCCTGCGCGGCAAGATTACCCTCGTCCACGCCGGGAGCTTCTTCCACCTTTTTAACTGGGTTCAACAATTGTATATGGGGAAGCGTCTGGTCGAGTTTCTTAAACCTGGGACGAGAAACGCGATGATATATGGCCGCCAAGTCGGAACGAACCATCCCGGTCCTTCCTCCACCAGCAACCGATCTGCCTATTTACACGACCAAGCAAGCTTTCAACAGCTCTGGGATGAAGTCGGTGCGATGACCAAGACGCGATGGCAGGTACAACTCGAACCTACTGGAGAGCCAGTCTGCAAACTTCCTGGCTTTGGCAACAATGCATTCCCAGTCAACTTTACTATTTACCAGGTCTCATGAGAAGCGACATTGAACGGCTTACTCGGATGGAACGGCGCCTGTATTACGACCCTGGCCTCGCCTCCTTTCTCTACGCCGTCCTTGAATGTTTTTTTGGCGACGCTGTGTCGCATGCGAAGCTGGAACTCTAATTCGACAGCGAGGATCTCCACCAATATCCGTCAAGCGACTTGCCTCAATTCGGCTGACGGACAGGTCGACCTAAACTAGCGCCAACACCCAGGCTACAGTACACATCGGATCCGCGATAAAGAGGGCGGAAAAGACGGGGCATGAACGAACTTAGGGAATGCTTGGTTGGCCTGGACTCGACCTCGTCAACTCGCGAGTCAACAACCCTCGATGCTTATCGATTTGAGTCCGGGGCGACACGTGCGATGGCGTCCGCCTTCAATCAACACGAGCGACGATCAAAGCTTCCCTATGCTCAGCTCAGCTCAGCTCAGCTCTCGGGCGTACGGCTTTCCCCCCTTTGTTTTTATTTCCGCGGGCGATGCGATCCCCTGTCGAATCTAGGTTGATGAAACGCGACTTCATCTACGAGAGGAGCATCGATGCGATCCTGCAAGCGGGCTCCTGCGCGCGTTTGATGAAATGGCGAGATTCCGCTGTTCTAACTTGCAATATTTAATAATGAGCCATGCGCGTCATGGACCTCGTGGCATTTCCCCTTGTACGGCGTGGCAAACGCCGAAGGGGAACTACACCATCAGCTCGGCCAACACCATCCCGAGAAGAGTTTGGCCAAAGGAATAAAATCATGTGGCATAACTAATGATAGATGAGGCGTTTAGGGAACACGTGGGTGCTTGATTTTGGGTTTCTGGGCATGTGTTTTCATTGTTAGCGGCTTGCATTGATTGGCATAGAAGAGCGTCATGCTGAAGACATAGAAACGAAGAATAGAAGAAAAGAAGAACTTTTTCGACCTCATCAAAGATGGAGTGAGGCTTGGGGCCAAGAGCTGAGATTGCCACATTCTCGACCCTGCACATCTCATCAGATCGCGTGTTGTTGCTTGGCGCATGTACTGTACGAGATCCTAGTCAACATGGATGCATCGAATGTGAGAATCAGCTCCGAGTCGCGTCAGCAATACGACGATGTGTGTTTGTAGATATCCATTGCAAATGTGAAAAGGATACAAGCATGCTACAAGTCGAAGTAGGATGATAATGACCAAGCCTTAACTCTTCCAATCCATGAAAGCTAGGTAGTGCTTGAATGCTAAAGTACAAACAAACGAGGGAAGAAACACTAACATGAATACCATTTCCATGCCGAGTTCACACATAAACAACCCAGACCGGGGTTTGCCTCTTCCCGTGCTCCAGTCATCCCGTCCTTTGGTGGCCGCCCCCACAAGCGTGAATTCCACCCCGCCATCAAAGTACATCCCTGTGTAACTGTAGTGGCTGCTCCCAGCACAACGGGCATTTTCCAGGAGCGCAAACACAATTTGAGCCGAGTATACTTTGATTACTCGATTGCAAATACGTTTCACTCTCGCGTACCTACCTATTCAAAAGTCAACTGAATTTTACTTTAGATGTGCATTGCTCTCCTCGCTGTTGCCCTGCCAATCACGTACAAAGGGACCTGAGTAACTGCCCGCCGGAAGAACATCGGCTGGACCCAAGCTCTCACCTTGAACCGCCTCCAAGCTCAGCATCCCACTTCTGCTCTTCATAAACATCGATATTCCGCCCGATCAACCGCCCATTTCGCCTCCATTCTCTCTGTCTCGGATCCAAACTGTCGGCTAGGTCTTGGAAAGCCTGGCAATCGACTCTTAAAGCTATGCGCTTTTGGAGAATGTGGATATTCTGCCACAATGGACGGTGATTGGGATGAGGTATGTCTGCCCAATGGTGATGCGCCTGGCCTCGGATTGCAGAGACAAGCCGTCCTTTCGCGCTGGTTTTCGAGGTCGCGATAGTGTATACATTGCCAATAAACATGCTGACAGTCTGGCTCTTCCTAGGTCGCCCGGATCCAGTTTCCGCCTCCGGGCGTGCACGCGATTCCCACTCCTGTTACGACTATGACATTTGATACGTCGCAAGAACTGCTCTGGACTGGCAACGAATTTGTATGTTGCGCCAATCGAAACTCTCATGTCATCCAGGACGGCACTTACACGATGCTAGGGCCGGGTTACTTCTTTCTATGGCACTGAGCTTCAGCGATATACCTCCTTCAAAGCGCACGCATCCGCCGATGGCCCTGTTCGTCAAATACTGGTTAACGAGAAAGGTGTTGTGGCTCTGGGACCCAAGGATGTGCATATGGCAATGAGGAGGGGGGTGCCAATATGGCATATCAAGTAAGGAACCCCGAGATCCCGAAAGGCGAGGCTTCTAACGACGAGCAGACGTGATGATATGGATGATTTACGATGTATGAGTTTTACGTCAAAGGGGACTGCGGAAATCATTGTTGCCGGGTTGCAAGATACAATGCTTGTTATTGACCTCATTAAGGGTGATGTCGTCAAACAAGTCAGTCATGATCCATTGCGATTAAGGGGTTGGTCTAACATGATTTGCAGGTTCCAACTGAGCACCAATATACTATCATGAGACGCGGTCGTTACATTTGCGCCGCAACAAACAATGGCTCTGTCAACCTCCTCGATCCCGTCACATTCGCAGTTGTCAAGACTTGGAATGCCCACTCGGCCTTGATTAACGACATGGACGCCCAGCATGACTTTGTCGTCACCTGCGGATATTCTCTACGCCAAGGACAGAATCTGATGCTCGATCCCTTTCTCAACGTCTTTGACATTAAGAAGATGATATCGATGCCTCCTATTCCCTTCCCTGCCGGCGCTGCGTATGTGCGCATGCATCCTAGGATGCTGACAACAAGCATAGTCGTTTCTCAGGGCGGACAGATCCATGTGGTGGACTTGATGAATCCTAACACGAGCAACGTCCGCCAGGCCAATGTCCTCTCGTATCTTAGCATGTTCGAGATCGCACCCTCTGGCGAATCGATGGCCTTGACTGATGTCGAGTGCTATGTTCATCTTTGGGGGTCTCCGACCAAGCTTCACTTTGTTGATTTACCTACCCCTATTGATTTCGCAACCCCCGAGGACCCTGTGCCCAGTATTGAATGGACATCAGAGACGTAAGCGACCCTATCTAAAAGGAAATTGCTCTCATACTGACTAAAGTAGGCCATTCAACACTATTGGGTTACCATATTATCGAGACACTCTCGCATCTGCTTGGCCAGACATACCTTGCGATGTGGGTGCACCTCCTGTCAAGTTTGACGCACAATTTCTCTCTGGACTCAAGGCAACTGAATTCGGATTGTACGGCCGCAACACTCGAGGGCTTCGACGAAACCAAGCCGAGGATACACGGAATGTCAACAAGGCCGGCAGCTCTGGACTCAAGGCTCCCAAGTTCCTCAGCGAGAAAGCCCGCGAGCTCGCCACATCGCAGGCGGCAAGCTCAGACGACAAAGCGGACGAACTTGCCAGTCCCTTTACCGAATTGGAGATTGAGAGCAAGAAGTCGGAGGTGCCGGTCATGTATCGCAATGTTGAGATCAAATACAGCAAGTTTGGTGTTGATGACTTTGATTTTGGGTCAGTCCACCCTCGAGCGATGGCTATTCATGGGCTTGGCTTACCAGACGCAGATTCTATAATAAAACCCGGCATTCTGGACTCGAGATTCACATTTCAAACTCGTACGCCAATTCCCTTCTTCAAATTATGCACTTTACGCCTATCATCCGAAATCTTGCCCTACAGCACGCTGCCACCGCATGCGTTAGCGAAATTTGTCTTTTGTGCGAGCTCGGCTTTCTTTTTGATATGCTTCAAAAAGCCGAAGGATCAATCTGCCAAGCAACGAATTTGCTCAAGACACTCAGCAGTCACCCACAAGGTATGCTATACTTGTATATGCACATGAGTAAAATCGGCCACTGACCTGTCTAGCCGGACCGCTTGGACTTCTTGAGGAGGACCCTCATGGTTCATCTCTGAACGTCATGTTGCAGGGCCTGACCCGGTTCCTCTTGGATAAGATTGTCCACGACCACAAGTCTATCAATCCAGCATCTTCTGCTATGGATCAAGTGCTAGCGACATCAGCGACCAGCTCGATCAAGTGTATAAGCTGCAGAAGCGAGTACACGCGTCCTGGGTCGACATATGTCAACGATCTGCTCTACCCATCAAACGTGAGTGCTCCAGGTGACCATGCAGAATGTCAACTAAGATTGGATAAGAAGTCTGGAAGTCGGAACGCAAAGATGCCGCGAACAACGTTCTCTCAGGTCCTGAAGAATAGCGTCGAGAGAGAGACGACCTCCAAAGGATGGTGCAGTCGATGCCAACGATACCAGACGATAGCGACTAGAAAGAGCATCCACAGTATCCCGGCCGTGCTCATGCTCAACACGGCCATCACCAATTCTGACCATCGGATCCTCTGGTCAACTCCCGGTTGGCTTCCTGAAGAGATTGGAATCATCGTTGAACAAGGTCAATTCTTTTGCTATGAAGGGGAGGACTTGAAGCTCCATCTGCAACGAGGCATTCACAATATCACAGTGTATTCACTGATTGGCATGGCCATCAACATTGAAAGCGGGCAGACACAAAAGTCTCACTTGGTCTCGATGGTCAATGGTAAGTCCATTGAGTTACGTCAAAGTTCATGGCTGACCGAATACAGTTGCCCACGCGGAACCTGAGGCACCTGGTGAGAGTCAATGGCATCTCTTCAATGACTTTTTGGTGAGATCCGTCAGCACTGAAGAAGCCCTCACTTTCAACACGTCCTGGAAAGTCCCCTCGGTGATTGCATATCAAGTGAGAGAGGCCAACAACAAGATCGACATGTCGTGGAAGAAGAATATTGACACGTCGATACTCTATCAAGATTTCAGGTGCGTCTCGCTTTCTCAATTCCAAGCCATGTCCGACACTAACATGCAAAAGCCCTACAACGGATCCAGAATCAAAGACGTATCAGGTTCTCAACCCCGAAACTGAAGCGCCTGGACCCGATACCATTATAGCACTCGATACGGAGTTTGTTGCAGTACGACAGCCAGAAATCGAAATGAACTCGGACGGTGAGAGAGAGACCATTCGGCCCATCGTGTATGCTCTCGCTCGAGCGTCAGTTGTGCGTGGGCAGGGAGAAGATGAGGGCACACCATTCATCGACGACTACATCTCCATCAGGGAACCAATCGTCGACTATCTCACATCATACTCTGGCATTACCGAACAGGATCTGGATCCTCGAGTTTCAAAACATAGCCTCTTGCCCCTGAAGATGGCATACAAGAAGATGTGGATTCTTCTCAATCTTGGATGCAAATTCTTGGGTCATGGACTGAAACAAGATTTCCGAGTCATCAACATCCATATCCCCAAATCACAGATTATCGACACTATTGACCTGTTTTTCCTCAAGTCCCGCCTGAGAAAGCTGTCATTGGCATTCCTGGCATGGTACCTTTTGAAGGAAGACATCCAGATGGAGACGCATGACTCGATCGAGGATTCTCGGACGGCCCTCAAGCTGTATAAGAAATATCTCGAGTTCCAGGATGCCGGGATCCTCGAGACGATGCTGCAAGACATTTACCGCGCAGGTCGAGATGTGAACTTTAAGCCACCTCGCAAGGATGATTCGCACGTGCCAAGGTCGGATACACCGCCTCCTCTACCTGCCGACACTACAGAGCCAGTGACACCAGTGAGGAACATTGGGATCCCGGTCCAGACACCCGGGTCTGCGTTTGGGGGTGGATCGAGCTGGACTCCTGGGAAGGGATCACCACTACCGTAGGAGGTGGATCGTGGGAGGGTCCCAGGGATTGATGAGGCGGATGATCATGGTTGGTTTTTCGCATATTAAAGGTATAGGTGCCCCCGTCTTGGGGCGGGCAATTTTGAAGATTCCAGCAGAAAACAGCTCGAACGATGCATCAAAGATGATGCTACAGGTGGCTTTCTGGCATAAACGCTTTCTGGGTTTTGGGGGTCTTGCAGCAGACAAGTGCCCTGATTCACCAGTATGGATAGCACAACATGACAACGGATGGCACATTGTCCCTGGGTTAGGGGAGCTATATACTAACACATGACATAACAAAATCAAGTTCATTCCAAATTTATTACAATGGCCCAGGTCTGCGTGATGGTGATCCCGAGATTGATATGTGATATGTGCAGGGGGAAGCTGGCGGAGTCCATCTCATCACTCCCCCCATTTAGGTAGGTAGGCAACCTTGGTCAAGTTCCTTCCCAGGCAGTTCGTTTCGGGAATGGATGAGGAAGGAAAGGCTGCCCAGGTCTAACCAGCACGGACACCGACCATCGGGTTCCATCTTTCTTGAATGGTGCCCTTTTCCATCTTCTCTCATCGTGTTCAATCACTTCATACAACACACTCTCCCTGTTTTGCCCGCCCTATCCCGTTATCATGTCGACGTAATGCCCCTTTCTTCACCTACATGCTAGCATCTACCGAGAGTACACCTACAAGAATTACATTCGAATACTTGCCTCGACAACATGGACGCCAACGACGACGATGCGACCCGTTGTCTTCCCAAGTTCCCCCACATCTTCTCGCCTCCCCCTCAGACCGAGATCATTCTTTATCCCGAACACCTGGATGCCGGAGGTTCATCACATGGCAATCCAAGCCATGGAGCTGCTCTGGCCGCCAAGCAAGCCCACAGTGAGGTGAAGATCGAACCCGCTCCCGAAGAAGCACTCTATTCTGGGCTCGTGAACGATGGAAGTGGAAACGCCATGGTCTAGAAGACCAATGCGGAAGCGCCGCCCAAGTCCCCGAAAGTTCAAGCAATGGATGGATTGACCTTGGAGGGTTCGGAAGAACCCACGACGGCGGGTGACTCTCTTCCTCTCATGCCTAGCCCAGAAGATGCGCAACCAGATCAGGATGGTCCAGATGAAGCCACAGAAGAGCTTTCCAAGACTTCTACAGTCGCTCGAGAGTCAAATGTTAGTTTATATGACGACGATGACGATCAGCTACAGCAGCCAAAGTCCGACAAGAGTGCCTCGGATATCAACTCCGCAGCTCATGAGAGCCTTGATCACCCTCCACATCCTCTCACAAAGGGACATCTCAGATCAATTCCCGAAGCAAAGCTCTATAACTTGGGTGCCATACCGAACCGGTTGCAAGACGATGCATCCAAGGCAGCAACTACAGGCAGCGACACCCCAAAACTGGGGGACTTTGATACCGAGTCCATTAGCACATTTGGAGCTCCTGGAGCATCCCGCGATTCCGAATGCAAAGTCCACGGCGTCTTCGATACACGATCCATTAGCTCAACTTACCGCGGATCTCAGGATGCAGAAGACAGAGCTAGGTTTACTCTGCACAATAGACCACGCGTTTCCCACAGAGCCGAGCGGAGCTCTAGTGACATGATGAACATCGGCCTCGATGTCAGTCAAGATATTGTCAGGAAAGTGAGCGATAGACTTCAGATGATTCGACACTTGAGGGAGCACCTTCACTTCATCGATGGCAAAGGGAAGCATATTCCAGCGGCGAACGGGCTATACCTGGTGGGTGACGATGACATTCGTGATATTGTGAGGATTGTGTTGGAAGAAGGCGACAAGAGAAAGTCAATGGTTGAGACGGAAAGGAAAAGTACCAAAGGCTCGACCAGAAGTCGGTCCCTACCAACCCTTGATGAGTCCTCAAACGCCTTCATACCTCAGTCAGGCACGTTAGCAGATCCTGCTACCACCATCAGTCTACCCAAGACAGCCTACACGAGCATCAACTCGACAGACATGAAAGTTCACACCAAGACTCGAGGGGCGGATACAGACACAACAGCCACAGTAGTTTCGCGTCAGAGTGTTGCCGAGATTACCTGGGCCCAAAACTATCCTCCAAATTACGATGAAGCCTCAGGAGGCCATGGCCGAGCCGCGTCAGACTGCTTTTCCCCGACTCACGGCCGCTTGCCTTCGTCTATGGACGATCGTCGACAGAGCCATCCCGCAACGGCCAATAGCGACTTTGTCTTGCGACATTATACCACTTCAAGAAGCACAGCCGAGATCCTGGCAGACATTATGTGCAACAAGAGTTTCGAGAAGCATCAGCGGATAAGTGACGGCACAGTCATCACGTCGTTCCCCAAGCTCTTGTCCCGCCACTGCACCAGCGACTGGCAAAGCCCGCTTCCTGATATCGAAGACTTGACTAAGCATACTCCGTCTACTCTGTACCGCCGGGGTGTCGATGCACACTGTGGCAATGAATCGGCTAGTTCCTCTGGTTCTCAGGTCCTGCCCCTGAAGCCAGGCGATTCAGACCGCTCCTTATTTGCTGAGAACCCCTTCTATTCCAAGTCAGACTGTGGAGGCATGGATAAATCCAGGCTAACAACAACTCTGGCTGCAGCGAAGAGACTCAGTGATTCTCTCGGGTTAGATTCGGAGAGGCGCCGTAGCACTCAGGTAGCTGGCATCACGAACGAGACAGCAGAAGTTCATGACAGAACGCGGCCCAGTTTAATGGAGAGAATCAGGCAAGGGAGTCACAAGCTTTTCCGCCGACATCATTCTCGCAAGTCAAGCGAGGTTCCTGGCGCAGTCACAGAGGAACAAGAAATCCAGGCAAGCACCACGCCACGGTCAAGGGACAGCATTGTGATCAAGAATACGCCGGAGCCACCGAAGCCAGATAAAACAGGGATATATAAGGCCTTGACGGGGGCCAGACTCAACGTTCATCGCCAGAGGAAGAACACTTGCTCAGAGGATAACAGGCCGCATGTTTGTGAGGATGATTTCCTAACGCCAAGCCGAGCAGGTTCCCCGGCGTGATGCATCATGGTCATTGGGCGAGGAAGCTTCTTGTTTATGGAAAGTCCGAGATACCTAAAACCCTAATCTCGATCCTTGAATAGATAATAGACCTTTTAATTATCAAGCGTTATAAAGCTTGCCGGTGAACTTGTAACCTCAAGACACAAGCGCATGAATTGAACTATAGTCATTACCTCTATGCAACAGCCAAAAGGTGAGTAGTCGGGAAGAGTTGGATGTTATATGTTGCTTGATAGTCGCAACATGACTCGTTTCAACTACTAAATAAATACACGGTTCTAGATGTGACAGAAGAAGTGCAATTCAAGAACCAAAATAAACAAGAATCAGTCAATGTCATCTTAATAACAAAGGAAGGGAACTTGACTCTGAAGGTCCGTAAGCTATGGTGTTTACAAGTTTGCTATTCCTTGTTGTATTTAACATGGGTTTTCGATCTTGGGTGGCTCAAATCAAATTTCGACGACGACATTTTTTTCAACGATATAATCAAAATATGTCGCACCACTCATAAAGCTGCAACTAGATTTAAAAGGATTATATTAAAGGCCAAATGATATGCCCGTCATACTGAAAATGAAGAGCTTCTTACGCGCATCAGTGGTGAAGGATGATGTATAGGGTAGATGACCTAAATCATAACAGCAAAGAATTCATGATGGAAAGTACAAGCATGGAATATCTCGTCATCGTATTGGATTATCGTTGATTACATAGGTATTCTAAACGGCCTTATTGGCCCTCGCCTTGTTCTCCCGATGCCTCTTCTCCTTGGCGGCCGTCTTGCGCCGCTTCATCCAGGATCGATTCAAATCGCGTCTGTTATCCCAGAACCAAGCCTGGAAGTCGCTCGAGCCTGGTGCGGGGGCCGTCGCCTCTTGCTCATCGTCATCCTCATCGTGTTCCTGTTCTGCCTCGCGTAGAGCATCGGCCATATCGGCATCTTCGTCCTCCTCCTCGGCCCAGAAGTTGCGCATGCGAGAGGGGTGTGCCGTATCTGGTGTGGGCGCTGCGCTTCTAACGTTGCGCCACTCAATGTCTTGACGGGTGAAGGGGGTCATGGGGGCTGGTGTGCGTTCGACAGGTTGCTCCTCTTCAATGTCATCATCGTCGCCTCCACCACCGAAGAAGCTGAACGGTTGGGGTTCTTTAGCAGGAGTCTCGGTGGTGTTGTCGTCGGGCTTGGAGCGTTTGTAGAGGGCCTCGAGGGGGTGAACCTTCGTGGCAGAAGGGGTAAGGGGAGGGGGTATCTTGATGGTGAGGCTTCTTGAGGAGCTTGAAGACATGGGTCTTGAGGCGTCGGCTTTGATGGCTGAGAGAGGTGTTGCGTGTTCAGGTTGCTGAGGGGAGTCGTTGTCATCGTCGGAAGAAGAGTCTTCGGAGGAAGAATCTTGGTTCTTTTGTGGCTTTGCCTTGGGCTTCTGTACCTCCTCTTCCTCGTCTTCATCCGAGGACGAACCACTGCTGCTAGTGCCGCTGTCACTCGTGCTGTCGTCTTCCGACTCTTCCACAGGAGGAGGTGCAACCTTCTTCGACTTCTTGGGCGAAGCCTTGGCAACCTTCTTCTTTGTCTTGACAGTCTCAACCACCTCGCCATCCTCATCCACCCAGCCCTTGCCCTCGACGTACTCGACAGCCGTCTTGGGCGCGTCCTCGGGCACAGAGTTCTTGAGGAAGCTGGGGAACTTTGTCGTCTTTTCAAACTCGTGGACCGTCACCTCGCGCGACTTGCCCTTCTTCTTGCGTAGCTTCCGAGGTTGGCTGTCCTCCGAGATGTTGGCGACGGCGTTGGGCGGCACCTTTGTCTTGAGCAGGCACTCCTCCTGCTCCGTGTACTTTGACTTTTGCCGCTTCTTCTTCTCCGTGTGCTTCCCGTCCTTTTCCTTCTCCTTGTCCTTCTTGCTCTTCTTTCTTCGCTGGTCGGCCGGTTCTGTCCAGCCTCGCTTAACCTTGCGGTCGGTCAGGGCGACGCCGTCGACAACGTCTCGGTCGCGCTTCCGCTTCCTCGATCCATCTGTAGAGTCCTTTGACTTTTTTTTGCTCTTCTTCTCCTCCTCCTCTTTATCAAGCTCGCCTGTAGGTTCAACCCTCTTTTCAGGACGGGCCTTTTCAATCTTCAACTTGTTACCTTTGAGAACAGCTCCATTGAGTTTCTTCTTGATCTTTTCAGCTTCCATGGCAGGCAGCTCGACAAAACCGTAGCGACGCTCGGGGAATGTCTCGAGGGTGTGGTAGGAGACGTTTCGCGCCTGCGAGGCGACCGAAGCTGGCAGGACGATCTTGAGAAGGTCGGGATCGAGAGGGGAGATGTGTAGCCGCGTAAAGTCGCTAGAAGAGGTCGACGATACCTCTTGGGACATGGCGAACAGACTCGCTGTCGTGGGTTTGTCTGTTGCGACGCAGAAAGCGCCGTGAATTGGTGATGTCGCTTTCCAAGGAGAAGGAATGAAAGGGCTTGATTTTCCCCTGCGATTGCTAGATAGAGTCTAGACTAGATTGGCTGAAGAGGAAAAAAAGTTCCAGGGACCAAGGTGAGATTTGGGAGCTCTGATTGGTCGAATGGAGCTACGTTGATCCGGGCTCTCACACAGCACCTGGCTGCATGTATTTCAAGATGAAAGCAAAACAACAAAAAAGAGTCTGGATGATTCAAAAGGGAAAAAAAGGCTAAATATTCAGAAACTAAGAATTCTTCTGGGACTTTCCCTGAAAGAACAAAGATCCAAGAGATTCATGTGTCATCCTGGTAACCGACGTCTCAATTGGCGCTCAGATCTCGACTCGACTTCGTCGTGTTACAGATTCGTTGCCTAATTCGGAAAGTAGACCACCAACCTGAAGCAACCCTCAGACAAAGGAAAACAGGAAAATGCCCCCCCTCGGGGTTTGACTCGATCTGGAAACGAGAATCGCATACGGATACTACCTAAGCCACCCATATCGAGGCCTGTTAATGCTGTCAACTGAGCGACTATGTGGTAGTATGGCCGAGGTTTTGGATGGACAGCTGCGAAGGTTGGGGATCCTTGAAACCCTCCTGCAACAAGCTTGCCGAGGGGAAGAGCTGTGGCCATTGGGATGAAGGGCGCTACTAGGTTGAGCTAGTTTGTGCCCTGAGGGCCTGTCAACTTCATGGCTGTGATACTGTCTAGAATTGAAAGAGCTTATACGCGTACAGTAACAACCTCGACAATAACGATGCCCACAGCTTAACAGGTGCCCTTAAATATTCAAGGTTATCATGGTTGAAGCTGTGTGTATTGTTTAATAGTAAGAACTTAGAGGGCTTTATCTAATGCCGTCCTTGGCGGGGCAAGTGTTGGTTCTAACCTTCATGCCGGTTGCCCAGGGCCATTCGAAGGCATCGCCAAGAAGCAGAGTAGCATCCATAGCATGGAATGTTTACACCGAACCTATAGAGCACAGTAAGGATCATTTGCAGGATCTTCATGGACGGAAACTTAATCGTGGACATCTTCACACTGCCATTCATCCCATGTGTAAAGCTTACTATTCTAGAAGTCATGATTATGAATCAATCGAGTTTATAAAACGTGAGACGCTAAAACGACCTTGGGATGTCAGAAATGATGGTTGAGGCTTCACCTGGAGGGTTGCAACAAGAAGGCTAGCCAACGACCACCTGACGACCTCGTCTAGAACCCCATTCGCATAAACTCATTAACTGCAAATAACTATAATCCCCTACTCTAAGATATTCTATACCTAATGCAGTAGCTTCCAGCCTCCTCATGAACGACGCTTTCCCCAACATTGTTGCACCTGGTGCGTCCCACGTCTCAAGGAGGCCTCGTCAAGCTCTGTGGTGAGACGAACCTTGTCTGAATGGTCATCAAAGCTAACCCCAAGATGAGAATACATCTCGGGTAAAAACAAAAATATTCTAGCGCTTGGCATCAAACTCGGGATTCAATGAGCCTTGGCCTTTTAAGATGGAGTGAGTGTTTATAAAAGGGCTGGTGATGCCCTCGATGGAAATGTTGTAGCAGCAAGCCTCATCTGTTCCATTCTTTGAGTTCTCTGGAGAACCAACTTTTTTTTTCGTTTAATATTTTGATTGCTTTCATTCTCTCTCTCTCTCTCTCTCTCTCTCTCTC